>JAODTR010024551.1:0-23458 GCA_025399935.1 Amblyopsis rosae
AAAGAATGTGTGAGTTTTCATAGAAAACATGAAATTGTCTGGGTGACCCCAAACTTTTGAACGGTAGTGTATGTATCTGCTCTATCATGGAAAAAATTATAATCGTTTTATTTTGGCCAATATTGAAATCACGATAATTTAACACGATTAGTTATTGACTTTGGAAAGATGTTGCATTTAATGCACCTTTTAAAAAAAATAAGAAAATGTGAAAACACCTTCAACTGTGAAATGTCCGTCGTACTTTTCACAATCTTTTACTTTCACCCTGTGAGGGGCAAAACATAAGTGAGCATGCGCCTGTCACTTAGACCACAAGACCAAAATAAGAGTTTACTTGCAAAACTTAATGTGCAAAGTATTTTTTTATTTCTCGATTATATTAATTTTATAATCGTTAGGAGCCAAAATTAAAATTACGGATTAAAATGTGATTAAATGCACAACCCCAATATAGTATACCGTGTTGCATCACAACATTACATTTGTTTCTTTTTCTCTTTAGAGTGTAGAAGGGGAGCACCATGAGAAAGCTGTGGAACTCCTTAAGGCAGCTCAGGGCACAGTTAAGCTCGTAGTAAGGTACACCCCAAAAGTCCTGGAGGAAATGGAGTCACGCTTTGAGAAAATGAGGTCGGCAAAGCGCCGCCAACAGAACAGCTATCCTCAGTAGTGTTACACCTCACAGAATTGATGCCCAATATCCCTTGACTTTCCACTGGTCACGGTCCTCTTCATACGTTCCCCAAATCTAAAACAAAACAGTTACCCAGGTTTATATATGTATTTTTCCTATTATTTTTTTTTTAAACACTATTGTTGATGTACCTTTTACAGTGAGCTCATGGCAAACACTAAACTGATTGATTATTTGATATCTTGAATGGTATTTTTTTCTTAACTATTTCACCATGGCTATTACAATGTGCCTCAGGGCAATTTCTGGGCGGCACGATTTCTACAATCTAAAACGTTCAAGTAATTAAATAATTATGGCAGGGTTTACTTGTTAGCTGTTCTTGTGTTATGTTTTATCTCATTGGGGTAACAAAGTCGGCACCACCTTTATCAGAGATGACAGCATGTTTGTTTAAAAATGGTTACAATGAATAGTTACCTGGGTGTTATGTTTTTCATTCCATGTACAAAGCCCAAATGTAAATATTTTGTGCTCTTGTTGGCTTCTCTTGAGGTAGCACATACATCATTTATTTATTGGAAGCTGATCAGAGATTGGATGTCACAACCAGAATACAATGCAATAACACCTGGTGGCAACATGGCAAAGTAGTTATTTTTGAATCTGTCCAATGTGCACACACATTTACTATACAGCTTTAATTGAGTTAAATGTATAGTAAATCTGTTATATTGAGTTGTTGGCTGATTGCATTAAAACATTTATGAATTTAACATAAAACAATTTTGCTCTAATATTCAGTACTTTCAGGGACAAAGGAAATGTTGACAAAGCAGATGCAGCATGTGGGTTTAACATTTATATTGGACATCTTTATATGATTTGAAGTAAGACCACATATCTTTAATAATAAGATATGGGGTAGAACCCTTTTATTTTAAGTGACTAGATAAGTACTGTAAATTATTGCATTGATTGTCTTACATTATGTAAAACTTTAATTCTCTTTATTTTCATCACATAACCATAAGTATCCAAAATGGCGTCCTCTGCATACTGTTTGAAATAGCATAGCAACAAACAACTAAACAGGTGAAATATTAACACCATATTGCAGTTAAAAAAAAATTATTTTGCTCATGTTAAAAATGAGCAATTGCAAAGAACATGCTTGCCTGCAATTATTTTTGGAAACTGTCCAGTGTGACTCAAGGGTAATTACATTTTTGTCTTTGAGATTACTTATCAAACGTGTGGCTTTGTCTTGTCATGAAGTTAAACTAATGTGAATTACACTAACAATGTGACTCATACACATTGATTGTATTAGGAAATATTTTTGATATAATTTGATCCTTATACAAAATGTAATATTTAAATTGTTGAAGGTCAAATGTCTATGCAGGGCTATTTAATACATTGTTTGCAATTCCATGTTATTCATCAAATGATGCATCATTTAGGATTTAGCAGTCCTATCTGCACAAATGTATCATGAAAATGATTTAATATTGTTATCCAGAGGAAAGACCACTTTCAGAAAGGATTGGGACAATTCTTAACAGGTGGATCATGTCTTGTTTTATTTGCATTATGAATATGAGAATGAAATTAAATTTACTGGTTTAATTGACTGCATGATTAGTGTCATAATAGATTAGTAATAATACTTGTTTGCAAAATAATTTCTTAGCATTTAGATTCATTTATAGGCCAATATGAAAAGGCAGAATTGTTTTAGTTTTATTTATTTTATATGAAACTCCCTATACATCTAATATCCTATATACAAATAATAGCTTTTCACCTTAGTTACAATTGGTAAAGATATGTAAATGAGGAAATTATGTAATGAGAAACGTTCTAATCATACTACACTATGCTTAATCTTCATAGAATGTTACTGAACCTAATCTGGTTTAATTAATGATATAATTAAATATCCCTCATGTTTTTACCAGTTCTTGTTTATATTTCAGAAAGATCAATAGAATATTTTTATAAAACGTTTTCTTTTGATATTTATTCCTTTTTTTATAAAGTGACTTTCATAAAGATTTTCAAGGAATTAATGGTATTCCCGTTTGTCTCTGCAAATGCTGTTTTTAAACCATCTGGAAAAACAGTCCTGAGTCACTATATAGTCTCTGCTTGTCATTTACACTGACTTACATTAGTACACCCATTTTTTAGCTGTTTTATATGAACTAACTTAATTTGTGTTTTGGGTACCAAGACCCAAACTTGCTAAATTTGTTACTAGTTTTTATAATATTGAACGTCTTGGTGCTTTTTTCAAATTTCTTGTAGTCTGTATTATGTGATTATATTTGTGTTGTTTAATTAACCGTTTCATTTTTTTATGTGGATTGTATTATAATTTAGTGGCGATGATGTACGTCATATTGGACTGGACACTGCACAAAATAAATGATATTGAAAACACAGGTTCGTTTTTGGGGGTGATCTTGGCCTATCCTGCTTGGTGCCTTTCATAGCAGATTGTGGTGTAGGCCCATCTATACAGAAGATTAATGAGAAGTACACTATAATTCTGGTAAAGCAACTTGTGTTTACAACACAGCTAGAGGTTGGGCACAGCCAAAGATGCCTTTGCATTGGACCACTTTATTTCTTAGTGATCTACTTTCTGGTAACCACATTTCCCAGGCATGATTGGAGGGCATCCGAGACACAGGCATACTAGCTAACACGTAATGTGCTAGCTAGTGTTTTCATCACTGCACCAAATACCTTTATGTAAAGATTACCAAAAGCAAGATCACTTTAGGATTAGGATTGTGGTAGTATTTAGAATAAATCACGAATCATGATTCAACAGTAGCATAATCAGCGTTTCAGCGCTTCACACAGTCTCGTAGTTTGTGGTAAACTTTGGACGGTAAGACTACGTCATTGGAATCAGCTAATGATTCTATATGTGATTTTCACTTCCGGGACCACGATATAATATGCTATATATTTATTATTAATAATAAATCCAATATGCGCATGAATGCATGTTGCTTACTCGAATAGGCAGACGTGCGGAATGAAACTCAACCCAAAAGCAATGTTTTATTTATTTAAAACATGTAAAACATACTATGTCATTTAAATTAAAAGCCCAACTGCATACAATATATTCCACACAAAATAAAACAATGTGATATCCAGCTAAACGGCATTTTCCGTGAAGAGCGAGTAGAAACGGAGACATCTTCCTTTATAAAATATCTTGGTTTGCGCATCCAGTCGGTATTCTTCCGTTTCCACCTAGCTATACAACGTCCTTTCTATCCGCGCAAGTCGCATCGTGAGCACGCGTTTAACTTCTCATCTGAAGTGAGTTCCTTTACAAACACTTAAATCAAACCTTTGAGTTGTGGAAACAAGCATCATACCGCAGTGAATCACTAAACTTCACCCGAGAGATATGTCCTACATACATTGTACTATTTATTAACCGATAGTTATAATTTGTGTATTATGCTTAGCTGTTAGCTACGTTAGCATGCTAGTACAGCATACTGAGGAAAATACCCACATGGTCCTATAACAGCTATCTTTTTTGCAATGTTTTTTTATTTTATTTGCAGCGTATTCTGAAAGTAATGTAGATTTATTCAACATGGGTTTCGTGTGTAGTATTAACAGTAGTTTAGCTGAAGCTGTACTGGTAGGTGTTAAGTCTATCGAAGGAGTTTAACATTTAGGCTACTTATGGTATCTAATCTCCATATTATCATATTGCTATACACGCAAACCAAACGGTTACAGTTTGAACATATTGGCGAGACTGTGAAGGGGTTGTGTGTTAACGATTTTTTTTCTCATAAAGCCTATTTTGCTCATTCTAAACGGACTTGTAATATATTTATAGAATGCGTTACATCGCTGCTTACCTGCTTGCTGCCCTGGGCGGTAATGCAAACCCCCAAGTCAAGGACATAAAGAAAATCCTGGACAGCGTTGGCATCGAAATTGATGACACACGCCTGCAGAAGGTATGATTGACAGCTTTGGTTACATATTCTTGAAGTTTGTCTATCCGTTAGTGTCAGCATCACACTGAAGCACAACATTCCCGTTTGCCCACAGGTAATCTCTGAGCTTGATGGTAAGAACGTGAATGAGGTTATTGCTCAAGGTGAGTGTACCATTTTTTACATGAGTGGTGTAGTGATGATAGCCCAACCCATCGCTCTAGTTTAAATGTATTTACCTTTTGACATGGCGGACTAATCAGATGGAAAGAAACAACTGTGAACACTTCCCAATTGAGTGTTGCCAGACCTTCACAAAGTTAATTTTAGGTCTGATTACACCAGACTAGTCAGTCCATGTGTGCCTACACAGTTATAAGTTCATATCAATAGGTAGGCCTATTTTAAAAACATTAAATTAATTGTCACGACTTAAAATAGCATTTATTCATATAGCCTAATGCCTCTTGATGACCCACTACCACTTGCAGATAAGTAGCCACCTCCTATAAATTCAGTAGGAAAGTTTGCAGTCTAGCTGAGAGCACTTTATTTCACCCTTTTTTTTCTGTTTATCTTTAAGGTATGCTCCTCGATCACATTGTTATGAAGTTGCTATTCAGCAGTACAGTTAAAATAACTGCCTATCATCGATTGTAGATTATAGTATCGTCTCTACCCGTATGCCTTTTTAGTAATCACGCATCATTACTCAGCATGCATTTAATTGGTTGTCTAATACAATGTTGCACCCAGATAACTAATTCAGCCAGATGTGAGATGAATGTAACCGGCATCATCCTGTAATTGTATAATTCATTAGTAATTACTCAAGCCACATTCAAGAATGGGTTTGTGAGGTCAAACTTGGCATTTAATACATGCACATATCCAACACTTTTCCAATAACTTGAAAAGGAGCTCAGAATAATGGTTCCCAGTAGGATTGTTCTTCTGCAATTATACAAACATAAGATAAGCAATTAACCAGTTTACAGAAAAACAACCAACATGGTTACTACTAGTGTAACCGACTGCGTTGTGTACTGAATGATGAGAAGTTTTACTGCCGTCTGATGGAAAGATGTACAAACATAGCTGTGGTCAGGTTATACTGCATCCATCTCCAGCAATTCAATATCGTTCTGCATTAGAGGGTGCGTCGGTCACGTATTACAATCAGATGTAGATGCAGTAACACCCCAAACCCACCAGGAGGCTCCCAACAACAAAAAGTATTTTTAAGAAATTCAAACAATATTAACTCTGTTACATCAGTAATAAGAAAACATAATTTTGGAGGTAAACACTCCACCTTGACCTGTTTTGATATTACTTTGGCTTCATACCTGCCTTGTCATTCCTGTTTCTTTGCAGGCTATGGCAAACTGGCCAGTGTGCCATCAGGTGGTGCTGTAGTAGTGGCCAGCTCTGCAGCTCCAAGCTCAGGAGGAGCTGCTGCCCCTGCTGCAGGTAAGTTTGGCCTGCTTATTGCCACTAAGTGGAATGGATAGGACTATATAGCTTCTTAGCTTGTGCAAACGTTGACGTCGGTCGCTGTGTTCAGTTTACCGGAATGGCGGTTTATGTTCCTGCATTGAGTAATGTAGACATAGACTTAGTCTTGCCTATTTTTCTCCATGACGTATAGATGTGATATCTCAGGATATTACATGGTTATAAAATAGTAATTATTTTGTATGAATATTACCTAATACTGTAATGTTCCTTTTATTACAGTGGAAGAGAAGAAGGAAGAGAAGAAAGATGAATCTGAGGAGTCTGATGACGACATGGGTTTTGGTCTTTTTGACTAAACTTGAAAAAGTTTAATAAAACCCTTTTTTAAAGTGCCTGGTTTTCCTTTTCTTTTTTTCTTCACTGCCAATTATAGCAGAAACCCCAAACCTATAATTAGGGCCCGAACACCGAATAATGTGAGAACCCTATTGAATTTGCTGATTATTTTTCGTTCTTCTGTGGTTTGATCGCACTTTTGGCTGCTTTAACATGCACGAAAACTCACCAAACTTTGCACACACACCTCTCCAGACGAAAAAAGTAGTATTCTATGGGTCTCGCGCATGGGCGTAGCAAAATGACTCGCTAGCAGAGCAGCCCCACTGACATCTTTGTCTTAGACGTACAACATTTCTGTGGAACATGTATCATGTTCAGGTGTACAAAAAGGTTCTTGGAGCAATTTCCTACATCCAACAGGAAGTCTTGTTTTGAATTTAATTGTAATTTTTGCCGGTTTGCACACATCATCCTCTACTTTTGCTGGTCAATCTAAACACATTGCTGATTAAAAGTTGTACAAACAGTGAGTTTTCTCTGATGGGCGTGGCGTGGAAAATACACGATTCGCCATGAAAAGGGCAGTATAACTTCTGTGTACATGCTCGGAAATGCACCAAACTTTCCAATTATGACAATAATCCGGCCCTGAAGACAATTATGGCAAGTGGCACTCAAAGTTATAGTGCCACCTACTGGTGACAGGAAATGTCCAGTTTTATGCTCCGAGGTACTGCTAATAGACCGTTTGCCACAACCACTTCAATACTGTCTCAGAATAGTCAATACATGGATTATGACAATATATGATCATTGAGTTTTTGTTTAACAGCCTGTCCGTGGCTTGCCGGCAAAGTCAAATCCATCGCCATGACACATCAAGTTATAACTTCCCCGTAAATGCTCAAATCTATACCAAACTTTTAAAAGATTAATGAAAGTCCGACCATGAAGACCCATATGCCAATATTCACTCAGTCATAGCGCCACCTACTGGCAACAGAAAATTACACGATTTATGCTTTCATGCCATGCTCCGCAGGTTGCCCACATTTTCGACATAAATGTCTCACACCACGCATATTGATTCGTATCCAAGTCCCCGCCCTGCCCTGACTTGCGTCACGGCACGAAGGCCAGCCCAGTGTTGCTTGCAACCCTAGTAATAGGTTTGGGTTTTCTGCCATTAAATGTAACACATTTAGTTCCAGATTTTGTATAGGGCAAGGCTGGTAGTTGCTTTATGTATAATATATGGAAAAGTGATTTGTATTTATTATTTTTAAATGTTAATTTTATTTAAATATAATACATATATTGCAGTTTATATTCTATAACATGGATATGCTAAAAAGTAATTAAAGGAAACGCATCAAAATGTGCAAATACAGTACGTAAGACACAATTTTACATGGCTTATCCTGGGGAAAATGGCTCAGGTAATGGCATTTGTGAATTGCAATGTGAAATCACAGATGAAGACATGTATTATAAATTAATGTACAGTTAAATGTATATTTAAGTCAAAGCTAATGTTGAAAATAGTCCTCCCAAAAAGGGAAATATTAAGATGGGTGTCTTCTCTTGGCTGTTGACTACAGATCATCGCTGGTAATAACCAGCCCGTTGGCAATCTGGTTTTCCAAAATCAGTCCATCGTCGTCATCCTCCTAGAAAAACACAATAGTATACTTTCAACTTCATATGTCATTAGTATTTCCTGGGGGTGGCCTTAAATAGGTCAGTAAGGAGCATAAACTCAATCCTAGAACCACATGAATTATATATGGCCATAAATGGCCATTCTGACCTCTCAAACAGGATTTGCATATCATTTATATATGGAATATAAATTCTAAGAATAAATTTACATGTAATGTTAGGATAGGTAATACCAAGTTTAAATGTAATTCTAATGAATGTGAAAAGAATCAGAACA
This sequence comes from Amblyopsis rosae, assembly GCA_025399935.1. NCBI lineage: Eukaryota > Metazoa > Chordata > Actinopteri > Percopsiformes > Amblyopsidae > Amblyopsis > Amblyopsis rosae. The sequence goes on from JAODTR010024551.1 coordinate 8,366, forward strand.
CAATGAATGTCAAAGCATTCATTAATTTTGGAGCATGCACACATACATACACACATGCTATATGTCAAGAAATGTATTCATTAGAATTTAAATGTTATGTCCTGAAATGTAATGTCCTGATGTTTATTATTACCTATACATTATTTCAACATAGCTATTAAATTTTAAAAAGGTCAAAATAGCACAGCATTGAACTTTTTTTTGGATTGCTTCACCAATTTCTGAGTTTACTATTTCTACAATTAATATAGGGCAAGTAGTCATATTTGGTCACTTCCCTGAACATTCAAAACCGTGTTGCCACGCTTCTCTGTGAGGTAGTATAAACACATGGATTCCTCCCAGCCATTCACAGAAAATCAGGCTACAGTCACAGTTAGTTACACCAGGGCATCTGACCAATCAGGAGTTGCCTGGAACATTTCCAATTCAGTGTACTTTAGGAATTCTGAAAATAGGCTTTTGGCTCCTACCTACTAGACATCTACTGTTATAACATCGAAATTAATAATGGAAGGTCGATGAAACTCACACATTATACAGTTGAATAGTTGTGCTGCATGATGAGTTAGCCATTGTTTGAATAGGTTTTCAATATGTTAATTAAATATGTTCATGAAAAATGAAGGCGCCATATTTGATCATAATATAAGGGGTGTAATTTTTTTTTGTTGAAAAAGCTAATTGTGTTTAGTAAAACATACATAGTATTTACAAATATTTTTGAATTTCTAAGTATTTCAACGAGTACCCTATAAATGGTTAATATATTTGTATTCCATTTACAAATGATGTGCAGTTATCAATTGTTTCCAGAGCTGTATGTAAACAGTCACTTACATCATCTCTCTGCTTGTAGTCTTTCTCTGTGCTGCGATAGGACACCACATGTATCAGAGTGTAGATCCTATATAAAAATAGTTTGAAAAAAGTAAATGCATTTCATTAATTTCTCATGGAATCTGCTAATTACTAAATTTAAACAACACATTGTTAGATTCATAAGCCCCCATATTGGTGCTGACTTGAAGATATGTACTTGTCTTTCTAGAAAGGTTTCTAGAACCCTCCCTGTTTTATGAGCACTATTTTGCTGCTCTGCTGCCTTGCTGGGATCCCATCTGGTATAGGGGTTAGGCAAAAGAGCTAGCATATTTCTTTGAAATCAATGTAGGGTTAATAAGGGGTACAGAAAACATTTTAAATATTCCATAATATTTTTTGCTAGAATTATTACTGCTAATTAGTTATACTAATACTGCACTATTCATTTTTTCTAACTTACTGTTTCCTAGAATATTACCTGTGATACAACATAGCCAGGAACTGGATCACAAGAAGAATAGCAAAAGACAACAGGAACATTAGGCTGAGTGGCTCCACCTGTCAAAATAATTAGTATTTTAATGTTGAGACTGAGGGTATTATATTAATTAAAAGATTAAGACATCAGAAGGACCATTTCCAAATGGTTTCATCAATACATAGTTGTCAAAATTTAAATAGTCTACAACGTGTCCCAGGGAATTTAACTTGTATCATTGTTTATGTTCTATAATCTAGTGTGAAAATTGATTGGTTAATATTGCTAATGGAGAGAAATCTAATAGCAAATGTCTGTGGGGTAAATGAGACAAGAAAAAAACAAATAGCAAATTGTAGTTCACCCTGTCCTAACCTTGAGGATATCGTCGGATAAAGTACCATTTGGAAAGTATTTTGGGATCTTGATGCTAATGACTTCAATTCCAATGGCCTGCAGGAAGAAGGTAGCTACCACCCATAGCACATTGACAATAAAGTAAAGGAAGACTGCCTGTACAAAAGGACAGACGGTGTTAATATTGGAGCCAGAGCCAGGAGATGGGTTAGAATATTTTGTTTGTTCACATGTGACCTAAATATACATAACAGTTGGGCAAATGTAGCCTACTCAATCAAAGCTGACCTTGTTGCGCAGTGATTTTAGTTCTCTGGTAACTTCTTCCTGGTGTGCTTTAGTCTCACAAATAGGCAGCAGGTAGCGGTCTAATAACTTTCTCCAGAAGTCATATTCATCCTTAAATAAAAACACAATTTAAATGACATTGCTTGTTTGAGCATCCCCATTGCCAGTTAGGCCTATTTTAGATATTGCATCGCTACTTTTCTTTGATCTACAGGTGCTATCGCAACTGTATAGCTTACATCTTTAAGTAGATAAAAATGTATATACATTTTAACATTTTATGCAAAACATCAATTTGAAAAGGCTAACATGTATCTTAATTTAAAACAAATTATGATCAACGACCCTCAGATAAGTAACAGTGGGCCTACAGTTGTTCTCATAGTTTGCTTTGTAGTTTGTTATAGCGCAAACAGGGTTACAATTCAAATCTCACCTCATCAAGTTTTTGCACTTGTGGCGCGATAAGGGTTTTTTCAATGGCTCTCTTGACCCTTTTCTCTAATCTCTCCATCCGATTGGTCTTCAGAATACGGCGAGCCTGAGTTATTAGAGACATTCTGATCTTAATTATTCACCCTTGGTATTCATGCTAACAACATTCTTCTCATTGCTGCCAGTTTTTTTTTTTTTACCTGTTCTGATAGACTATATTGTAATTCATCCAGTTGGCTGTCAGTCAAAATGTCCTCTGGCCCAACACCAAATAGTTCACCATGGAGCGTATCTGTTAACATGAGGACTAGCTCCTCACACACGTCCTCCTGTTTGTTGCGGAGTGCATATCTGCAGATGCAAAAAGCATGAGGAAACACCTCATCAGTAACAGCACTGCAGTAAATGGTATATGTTACAGCCAAGGCATTTGTTCATAAGTATATCTTAGTCACAATATAGTAATATATAACATTTACATTTGGTACAATTATAATACTAATAAATGAATAAACAAAGCATAAATAACTGAAAATTATACCGGATCTGTTCTTGTAGGTTTCTCTTCATGTTAGCATAAGTCAGCTTCTTCAGAAATTCTTCTTTCACTGGCTGAACCCAGTCTATATTTGCACACGCACGTACACACGTACACACATAAGGTAAGTTACATTCTCTTTAAAGGGGAAATCAGAAATAATTTTGCAGCCTTTAGAGAAACGTTGTCATTTTAGTTTGCTTTGGCGAGCAACCCCTCCCTCACTTGAAGACAAGAATGTGACCAACCTCTCCCTCAGCTGAAAGCACACTGTAACTGTAGCACCTGTAGCACTGTAGTGCATGTAGCTCCTCCCACCCACAGCTCATTCCCCCACCCTCCCTGAAATTCTCCCAACCCCGCCCACACAGTTTGCCAACTGTTCTAACTGTTCTAAAACAAACAGTGGGCAAAATGTCTCATTGTCCCTTTAAATTAGTATCTGTATGGTTTTACCACTGGCAGGCACTTCCACCTTCTCCTCCAGACTGCTATATGAACGGACATCGGCATCGATATCATCATCATCTTCTTCCTCAGTAGATGTACTCAGTGACCGCTTCCCCTTTCCACTGTCGCTGCTTTCACTGTACACGTGGAAATGTCAAACATATAATGTTGATTCATTTTAGGTCAACATCCAAAACATCATCTGTAAAATAGAAGTTAATGTATACCTGCTAGAAAATGCCAGGTCCTTCTGCTTTCCTTTTACTCTTTTCTGTCTGTCCTTAGGAGGCTTCTTGGCCTCTTGGAGAGTGTCCAGTTTTGCGTGAGGTTCCACTGCGGCTGTGGTTTGTATGGTGACATCCTGACCGGTGCCTGGCTTAGTAGGACTCTGCTGTGTGTTCTGGCCAACCGCTGCAGTAATCTGTTGAATCATCAGGTTCTCGGTTTCCTGAGTAATCTACAAAGCAAAAGAACAGATCATTGAATATTACATTCACTTGACAAATCTGTATCCGCTTACATAAGCAAATATAAACATACTTTAGCATATATGTTGTTATCCACAACTCAATTTCCCTCTTTTGCTCAATTGCAATGCAAAGTTGATGCTATTGAGACCCAAAGGGCCGGTTTCACAGACATGGATTAAGCCTAGTCCTAGACTATAATGGTTTTTCAATGGAGATCATAGATTTTTTGTTTTAGTCTTGTTCTAATGTCTTTGAAACCAGCCAAAAGTGTAGTAGTGTTTTTTTTATCCTATACTGTCTCCCCCTAGTGGTTGAATGCAATGGCACATTCTGTGATTCACAAGGGTAGCAGTGTATTTGGTATTGCTACTGTAACTGCTAATTAATACATTTAGCACTTGCTGTGTATTGTACCTGTATCTTCATGTCCCAACAACAGAGCTGACACTTTCTGTCACACAGAACATTTTGGTTTTTCTTCTGTTCCCCTCCAGCCCTTACAGATAGACAGAAAGAAAGAGGTCTGCAGTTAAAACAAAGCATTTGTGGCATTTTAAATGACTGTAATTCTACTGCATGTCACATTACTTGTTGGATTCTCTGGTGCCCCAGGTCACAATGTGCATGTTAACCAGTGAGTAGATGGTTAAAAGCAGGTAGCCACTGGGAATACAGATGAAGTACATCAAGCCATACACGATCATACCTGGGAGGGGAAGGGGAGACACAATAACATAGTATGACAACAACAATAAAATAGTAATTTAATGTGCTAGAATAAAATAGAAGAGAATAGAATCCTACCAAATTCCTCAGGGTGTAGTAATGCTGTTACCGTGTACATTACGGCCATGGAAACCAGGAAGATACCAGTGGGTGTTATGAAGGTTTCTTGCATTACCATGTCACCTAAATGCGGTGTAAAGGTTGGAGAATAGGGAGTAAATATAGACAAGCTATATTTTATGTGTTCAAATATTTCTATCAGAAGCGTGCTGTGTATTAGACTATACAGACTTAGTCAGTGTGAAAGTGTTTATGTTGAGTATGTATGAGAACTTTAAATATTCAAATTTCTGTTTTGGATTGTCAGTTAACTTAAAATCTTGAATATGACCTCGCCTCTAGCGCAGTAAACCCCTTTTCACTGAAGTTCACCATCTGATATTGTCGTTTTTATTGTCGATCTTATTTTCAAAATCTTCCAATTAACACATTCATGAAATAATAACAGCGTTTTGTGAAACAATAAGAAAGTACCCACCAATAATTGAAAAGAACGATGCAGTCATGAGAAAAGCGTAGAGGACGCTCATAATGGCAGCAATAGTTATTTGGGTGTTGGACTTGGCAAAAAAGCACACCATCATGTAGAACACCGGGGGGATGACAGAGATGATGATGGACAGCGTACCACTGATAGTGAAGACAAACTGGAAAGCACCTGGGATGGGGGGAGAACTGGATGAATGTATGGCATGGGACAGAGAACGAGAAACTGACTGACAGAAGGAAAGATGGATAGAAATAACATTCATTAATTAAACAGGCACAAATTATGTAACTGAAGTTAGCTGTAAAGGAAACAGAGCTGGCTTTAAGGAAAATTACATTAGCTTTTTTCCCCACCACTTTCCATAAACGTGGCTAGATGTTTCTATTTGTGGAGGTTTAAAACCGTGCTGCACTAAAAAGTAGTCAAAACGTTCTCTTCCCGTTAAGGCTAATTTAACTGCCACACAAGTTCCTATCTGTATGGTATGCATGTAATGCTAGCAGAGTACAAATGTACACTTGTTATTTAGGTTAGATATGAAGAAGACTGGACTGGAATTGATCTGATTTGCTCCCTGGATGAAATGAGGACAGATGTGAATAAGGAAAGAGACAATAAGAGGAGAGAGCATGATTGAAGAATCCACTGGCTCCTTAGGGGATGCTGAAAAGTGCCAAGCGCACATGTGCTATTGTCCCTGTAACATCAGGTCCATTACGAATGTACCTGCGATCATTAGAGTCACAGAGGCAGGTCCCAGAATAGAGGAGCCTACAGTGAACATCTGGTAGAATATATACAATCTGGAGATGGAGCTGTTCCTCTTTACTGTTTCCGGACCACTGGAATAGAAATACCAAGCATTATTACAGCTATAAAAGAATATTCCCCATTGTGAGTAGTAGTGCATCGTACGGTCAGAGTCAACCGAATCATGAATTAGAGTTACAGTAACTCCCGTAACAGTAAGCCACACACCTGTGCAGTAAGTCAAGCGTGTTAGCCAGTGTAGATGGGCCCCATCGTCTTCTCTGGTTATAGAACTCCTTGAACTCCTGTGGGGAGTTAGTGTATGCGTCCGAGGCGGCATTGTACTCCACGCGCCATCCTTGTTGAAGTAGCAAAGTGCACAGCCAACGGTCTTCACCTTAAAGTGGTCACACACAAATAGACGATGTAGGAGAGTACCGTCACATTGAACAATTGAGAACGTGCGTTAGCACTGCGTTTTTACGTAATGTGGCAAAAGTCACACACAAGCCAGGAGCAGAACAATAAACATTTCTAATCATTATTTCAAGAAGTATGTTGCTGCCCCTGCTGGTCAGATGGTGTAGTGAATTTCAGGAACTTGATTAAGATTTGTAACTTTCTGAAAGTTTGTTTGTCTCTCCTTAAAGATTAGTCAAATTAAAAATAATGTATAACTCCACGACTTCTTACAAGACATGAGTTATTGCAGTACTAACCTTGGTCATATTGTACATACTCAGAAGCCTGTGTTGCGGTTGTCGTATATCTCTTCAGGACATTGTCATCCATTAAAGCGGAGCCCCTGAACAAGCTAAAACACCCAGGACTGCACAGTACAGAACCAAAGACGTGCTCGGCTGTCTTCTGTAGCCAGTGACCGACTGCATACTCAAACTTCTGGTACCAAACCATAGGGCCTAGTGTGTTAAGCAGGTGGGCAAGTGTACATGGTCTCAGAAAAAGGATATTACACAGACACATAAACACACACAACAACAAAAAGCATTATATAAAATATATAACTGTAAACTTTTTATTTTCTCTCACCCATGCCAGTGGGGTGTATTCTTCCACATGCTGCTCCTACATTATCATACATCCTCAACCTGTCAACAAATGTATACATGAGCCAGTATAATGTTAGGGTGAAAGTCAAAATGTATTATCAAAGATTTAGGACACATATTAGCAGGTTGGGTTTTTACTTACAGTAGTTACAGTAGTTAGTTAGTTAGTAGTTAACTAACCTGTCTACCAGTAGAATCAATGCTTTAGGCTGAAAGTCAGTGTCACCATCCAGAGCCATGATGTATGTGTTGTCATCTGAGATGTGTTTTCTCTTGTTGTCATTGTTGTACTGTGGCAAGACGTAACTCTCGCCATCTAGAGAGACCAAACTGGCTCTGCATGGGTTGTGTTGTCTCTGCAAGAAACACACACACACACACACACACAGACACACACACACAACTGTATACAGTATACAGACAATGTGAAAACATACTAAATATATATTGTACATTAAAGTTAGAGTCAAAGTTCCTGTCATGTAGTATAAAGCATATAGAAGACCTTACTGTGATTTTCTGTGGATTCTTGACAATGTAACCCTTCCAGCCCAGTAGATAATACATGTACATAATCTACAAAAAATACATATACTGTATAATTAGTTGCAAAATATTCAAATAGAAATATCCTGTATATGTGTGTGCATCACCATACCTGGGACCATCTCTTCTTGTTCCTAATAAGTGCTTTGTCCTTCAGGTGAAAGTAGAGCATGTTGCCTTCTGGCATCACAAACATCAGCCTGCCACCGTATGGAGTCTCAACAATTGACACGTCATCAGGTTCTTTATTGGTAAACACTCTGGATGGATGGTTGGATTCATTCATTGATGATAACAGGGCAAAAACACAGACAGACACATCGATTGAGACAGGAAAACAGGAATAAAATAGATAGAATATATATGAATATAGTATAGTACATGGATGGGTGTTTACGTATAAAAGTAATCTCACCTGTAAACCTCTACGACAACACGGATCAGATCATTGACATATTCGTTAACCAGCCTCTTTCCTGAGTCCTTGTCAATCATGAAGGAATCATCCACAAAAATATGACACTCAAAGTCAAAACTGTCTTTATGCTCTTCCTTGGGATCACCACGATAGCGGTCCAGTCTAAAAATAATAAACTCAGATCAGATCAGTCATTGAACTGTGCATTTGTTGTGCAGTTCCTTATCTCACCACTAGATGGCGATCATCTAGTACGGTTCACGTTGGTTGGACACCTGTATTAACTTGGGACTGGGGACTTGATTGGACAATATTATAATAATTTAATTTACCCTGACTATCAAATGTTAACAAAGCCATGACATCTTGTCTTGTACCAAGTAAATTACTTTTGTCATGTTGTCATTGCGGTCCGGTTTTTATTTTGTAATCACTTTTCAACTGACATGATAGTGGCCTACGTGCATACCTGAACATTGAAGTGAGGATTTTGAGCATCTCATCATATGTCTCATGCCACATGGTGGCACATAGATAGATCACACAGTTCTCAATGTCATCGTGACTGAACAGAAGAAAACAACATGTGAATGGCATCATTTTTAGCAATATTAATTCCCAAACATATCTGGCACAATCCCGTTGTTCTGTCGCTCTCACCACTCTTGGTTTCGAGCACGTACAACCTTCATCTTGGTGTTGAGAAGCAGGGAGAGGTCAATAAAGGCCGATTCATAAAGACGCCGGACAAACAGCTGAGAAGTTCTTTCGATACGCTGGACCTGTCCCACGGGAGAAATGTATAGCATGTTAAATTTGAGTTTGTAATGTGTTTAAAATAAATACATCGTCTCTCTCTCTTGCTTCGAAATTGAGTGTACCTTTATCTTCCAAACGTAAAAGGTGGAAGTGACAAAACCAGACCACATGCACACTCCCTCTAGTGCCAGTAAGGCAAAAGGCCACACCATGTAGGAGCTGTCAATCAAGAGCAACAGCAACACAGAAGGTGACAATGTACACATTTTTTAGTTGGTAATGTCTAAACCAAATGGAAACCTAACAAAGGGGGGAAAACTGTAAAATACCTGTTTAGTGAGGTGCGACAGATACTCCTAGTAATTTCTATCAGGACCATTGAAGTGGAGTTCTTAGTGCTGAGAGAAACTAGGCTGTCACAGAACTCTAGCAATACAAATGAAGCGTAGTGAGCAGTTTGCAGTGAGAATGCGGTTTATTAATGGCCAGGTGTGCACAGTAAATTAAATCTCAACTCAAATAATGTATTATTAACCCACCTATGATGGTTAAATCTTTGACAGCTCCTCCATACACATTAGATGCTTGGGTTATGAACAGTATAAGACCCAGTATTAGAACAGCGGGTCCAGTACAACACAATGGCAGGGCAAAACCCATCCGGACTGCATGGATTTTACAAGCCACAACTCCAAACCAATGGCATGCTGCTGAACAAAATGCCTGAGAGATGGAGAGATAGTTTGTAGACTATTTGTTTGTCAATATAGTTTGTCAAAAAAAAAAAAATAATTGTCTGAAAAACAATACAATTATTGTACATGGATAACACGATGGTGTATACTGCTGTACACATGCCTGTAAGTCAGTAGGCAGTGTACACATGCCCACAAATAATGGTATTGAGATACTTTGTTGTTGAGACAGATTGTTGTCTCTGAAGCATGTCTCGGTAAATGTTAAATTGTAAATGCATCCTACTTATGAAGTCACATACTGTAATACCTCCCTCAAGATGTCGCCCAAGTTCTACACAAGAGTGCATATAGCATCATGAAGCTGCCACAGTAAAGGAATTGCAAATGGGAAAACAACTTTTGGATGTATTACCACCCTCAGTGTGAATGTGCAATGAAGTCCACATGTGCTAAATTGAGATAAGGCAACTACAAGACACTTTTTCAGTTAAGTGAGGGTGTAAATGCAGTGTGGCTAAAGCTTATCTGGATAATCATCTGGATGCAAGTGGCATGATTTACTGGGTATACAGTACCTGCAATAAGAATAACCCCACTCCTATTTCGAGTATTCCACTATCCTTCCCCTGCAAGTTAAAGTCTGACCAGATGATGGTGGGCTTAATCACAGCATGGTATAGCAGGTACACTGCTCCTGTAAACAAATAGAACATAACACAATAACACTACAGAGTATCCAGATGGAACATCAGTCTGGAAAGATCATCTGCAATATCCATGTTAATTAAGAAGAGCAGATTTATTTCTCCAGTATGAAAAAGGTTATTTTCTTAAATAAATTAGTGTTGCGTATGCATGACTGCAACTGTTGATTACTGTACCTATCACCAATATCCTCAGTAGGCTGGAAATGAGAAACACAAAGTCCCTGAAGCCGTCTAATTCTGATAACATGTCCTGGTGGAGATGGGGGCAGGGCGCAAGATAAATACGAAACATTAGAGAACAAGTGTGTGACATACATTTGGAACCAAAGCATAGCAACTTTCTTGAGTATTATTATTATTATTATTATTATTATTATTATTATTAATATTATAATTTGAACGAGGCTTCAGTTGAGGCCTTGGGTTAAACTTCTGATGAGAGCTTACCGTCAAATTATTTGAAGCCTGGAATGGGTTTTCCCACCAGCAGAGGGAGACAAGCATTGAGGAGAAAATACCAATTCCAATGTATATATAGCAGTCGCTACTCTGTCTGTCAACATATGACGATACACGAACATAGAAGTCAGCTATCAGCAGACAGTAGCCTGTAAGATAGACATGTAAAGTTTAAATTATGTACAGAAATGCTAGGCCTACAAGTACATTCACATTAGCGAGCAATTAGTTTTTCTAGTCAGTCTGTTGCTAGCATAAATAGGAGAGAAAGAAGTGACTACTGTTTCCTACTTCTATTAACACCTTCGGGTAAGCCTAATATTGTATCGATTAGTATACTGTAGTAAAACCAAGCAAGCTCTAATAAGACCAAAACCAATGTCAATTTTACCAGTGATGATGAGAAGTAGCGAGCAAAGTGGAAACACAATTCTCCATGTCTCTCTTTGAAGTTTGAATACTATTTGCAGCACTGAGGACAGGACGCAAACTCCTCCACTGATGAAGAGGTTTGTCAACACGTCAAACTGTGGCATGACAATGAGAACGAGGATAGAGGTTCCCAGAGAGACCAGACACTCGATTGCACAGATCTGGAGACGACATAGGTACGTTCAGAAAAAACGCAGAAGGTAGGCTAGGCCCCGATCATTAATGATCAGGAATATGTGATTACTTTTAGATACATATTTTTTTATTTTGCCCCACAATAGACAATGTTACTTAATTTAGCATATAAGATAGTAATCCAGTGATTTGATACATTTGTTGAGTCATGAAGCAAAAACAAAATAAAACAAAACATCCTATTTGAAAGAGTAATAAAATGTACAGTATGCACCAGAATTTGTATATAAATTAGCCTACTTACACATCCCATGGTCCTCATGTTGGGACGCACAAAGCTCTTGAATGCACATCTCCACAATGATTTAATGAACACCAGGAAGTTGGGGCACACCAGACAGAATACCATCATCAACATACAAAACTGTTTTTCCTTTGGAGTTCGCATTGAGGTGGGACTAGAGAGTGTTGACAGCACCAGCAGTGACCCCTATACAGATGCAGACAGTTGAAGCCACAAAGATTGACTGTTTTTTTGTTTAGGGATCTGCTAAAAAGTGAATAAATGCAAACATCAAACCTTTACAAACGTTCAAATCAATAAAACTAGGCCTAATGAGGCAGTGTAAATATAAGTTCAAATAACCGGTTCAACTAGCCTAACCTCACATGCTCTTGAGAAGACCAGAATAATCATGGTAACGGTCTGTTAATTTTTAGTCTTGCTTCCATTGACAGAGAACTGCAGTTTTATTCCCTATCAACTCAATTGTATCAGAAAAATGTTCTTTCAGCATTCCAGGCTGTGAGGAGTGAACCATTTATAAAAAAAATTTGGGCTAAATATTCCTGCCATTTGGTGCAATGTCTTATGCTGCCTTCAAACACTAAATGCAGTAATTAAGACCTTTTGCATATTGCAGTGGCTAAAATGTTATGAATATACTATACTATAGTTGCACAGCGCTTATTAGTATTGAGAAATACAGAAACAGATATCCCTGCTCTAAGCAGGCAGGCCTAAGTAGAGATGGGCTGTGATCTATAAACACCTATCAGAGATAGATAAGGTTGCTATCTATGGGAAAGGTTTTACAATGAGACTAAATTATGTTTGCTATATTGCTTAACTAAACTTACTGTAAACGGACATTTCTCAAACAACATAGGACATTCATGTGGTTATTTGTATGTGGTTGGAGGGATGGACACACAAATATAGTCATACCTTAGCCACAACAGAGCTGGTCAGGACAGCCAGTCCCACTATAATAGCCACCAGGTACTGGCCCACCTGTAAACATATTCTCTTGCTCTCCTTCTCAGCTCCGATTGGGTTCAATTGGAATGGGTCCCACGTATCCCTGGAAGACACCCGCACGCACGCACACACACACACAAACAAACACCTTCCGCAATGTCAGCAATATTTCAGAAGAAATTGTCAATTTTTATTAAATCATGTCATACTGTAAACGGGGGTATTTTAACTGACTATGAAGTATCTTATTTTAATGTAAGAGACAACAGAATGTAATTGAATTCACAACCACACCCACAAGGAAGCATATTTTATCTGCTGCATTCATGTGTCTCTTCCTTCATGCTCTTTTGCCCTTCTATAACTAGCTGTAACTTGTATCATGTCCTTGCATTTGTGTGGTTTTTATTTTTTAAGTATGTTCCGGCAAAAGCAAATTAATTCGTCTACTGCCTCATTTTCCACTACATCATGTAATTTCCTTATTTTATGACCATGTGTCTTTGCACATTTTCATCACATTTGCTTAGGCTACACTGCAGGAGATGCTGGTTCTTGAGAAACCTACAGCTAATGTTCCAAGGTTGTCATTTTCAATGTGATCAAAACGTATGTTCTACTGCCTCCAAGTTGGTAGAGATAATAGGGATGAGCGCCATGAAGCCATAAACCATATTGAGCTGAATATATTAGCCCCACGTCACCGCTTTATAATCTCATTTTTTGCAGTCTATTATTATAAAGATATGAAAGTAATAAGGAATGATGGGTGGACCGATGAGTTACCGTATTATCAGGGTGGTGGTGATAATCTCACAGATTCTTAACTCTACAGAACCATTATTTCACTGAGTGACCTATGTGTATTGTGCATCCGTGCATGTGTGCGTGCGTGTGCATGTGTGCACTCTTTCCCCTACCTCGGTCAACAGGAGTTTGTTGATTTTATTGATGTTCAGCTGTCAGAAGGAAGCTTGTGTAAACTGCTGAGTTTGGAGGTGATGGAGTCTTATGGGCTTATCCAACGCACACTATAATATACTATATAGGACTACATCAGTTTTGAATGGTTGATACTGTAAGAAGCAAATTATCTAATCATACAGTAAGGCATTTACCTTTTTATAATCTCAAAACAACATACAGTGGATATAAAAAGTATACACATCCATGTTAAAATGCCCGGTTTTTGTGATGTGAAAGAATGAGACAAAGATAAATCACCTTAGAACTTTTTCCACCTTTAATGTGACCTATAATGTGAACAATTCAATTGAAAAACAAACTTAAATCTTCGAAGGGGAAAAATGACAAATTAAAACCTTAAATATCCTGGTTGCACACCCTTAAACTAATACTTTGTTGAAGCACCTTTTGATTTTATTACAGCGCTCAGTCTTTTTGGGTAGGAGTCTATTAGCATGGCACATATTTACGTGGCAATATTTGCCCACTCTTCTTTGCAAAAGCGCTCCAAATCTGTCAGGTTGCGAGCACATCGCATGGGCACAGCCCTCTTCAGATCACCCCACAGATTTTCAATTGGATTCAGGTCTGGGCTCTGGCTGGGCCATTCCAAAACTTAATCACCTTCTGGTGAAGCCATGCATTTGCGGATTTGGATGTGTGCTTTGGGCCGTTGTCGTGCTGAAAGTTGAACTTCCTCTTCATCTTCAGCGTTCTAACGGACCCCTGAAGGTTTTGTGCCAAAATTGCATGGTATTTGGAACTGTTCATAATTCCCCCCACCCTGACTAAGGCCCTGGTTCCAGCTGAAGAAAAACAGCCACAATCCATGATGCTGCCACCACCACCGTGCTTCACTGTGGGTATGGTGTTCTTTGGGTGATGTGCAGTGTTGTTTTTGCGCCAAATATACCTTTTGGAATTATGGCCAAAAAGTTCAACCTTGGTTTCATCAGACCATAACACATTTTCCCACATGCTTTTGGGGGACGTGATGTTTGTTTTTGCAAACATCAGCCAGGCTTGGATATTCTTTGTAATAAACTGCTTCCGTCTTGCCACCCTACTCCATAGCTCATTCATATGAAGAATATGGGACATTGTTGTCGCATGTAGCACACAGCAAGTACTTGACAGAAATTCCTGCAGTTCCTTTAATGTTGCTGTAGGCCTCTTGGAATCCTCCCTGACCAGTTTTCTTCTCGTCTTTTCATCAATTTTGGAGGGACGTCCAGTTCTTGGCAATGTCTCTGTTGTGCCATATTTTCTCCACTTGATGATGACTGTCTTCACTGTGTTCCATGGTATATCTAATTCTTTTGTACCCTTCTCCTGACTGATATATTTCAACAATGAGCTCCCTCTAATGCTTTGGAAGCACTCTGCGGACCATGGCTTTTGCTCTGAGATGCAACTAAGAAAATGTCATGAAAACCCTACTAGAAGAGCTGAACTTTCTTTGTGATTAATCAGGGTCACTTTAAATGATGGCAGGTGTGTAATGACTTCTATTTAACATGAGTTTGAATGTGATTATTTAATTCTGAGCACAGCCACATCCCAAGTTATAAGAGGGTGTGCACACACATTGTAAGGTTTTAATTTGGAATTTTTCCCCCTCAAAAATTTCAGTTTGTTTTTCAATTGAATTGTTCACATTATAAGTCGCATTAACCCTTTGTAGGGCAAGGAACCATGTTTGGTCACTTCCCTGAACATTCAAAATGGCGTTGCCACGCTTCTCTGTGAGGTAGTATAAACACATGGATTTCTCC
>JAODTR010024561.1:129-23458 GCA_025399935.1 Amblyopsis rosae
ACACTGTGGTATCCACAGGCCTGACCTTACCCAATACAGTATACACACTGTGGTATCCACAGGCCTGACCTTACCCAATACAGTATACACACTGTGGTATCCACAGGCCTGACCTTACCCATGATAGTGAGCTTGCGAGGGCGCTGCTTGGAGGTGATGACCTGCAGGGAGGGGGCTATGGACTGGATGCGGATGATGGCCTGGTTGGGGTCGTAGGTGCCAGGCACGGCCAGCTCCAGGTCCCTGCACATCAGCAGCTTGGGGGACACGTACTGCAGCTCCAGGGAGGTCAGCTGCATGTGGGTGGAGTTTAGTGCGTTAGGCGGGATGCATTTATAAAAGGCACACGCCTCATTTGGGTATTGTAGTGCCACCAGAATCACAGGTTACCCTCCCCAGCTCACTGTTTATAAACAACTGTGAACGTGACTTTCGGGGGAGGAGTAGAGATGGGTGCTTCACGCAATGCACTCATGCACTCTCTAAGTCTAACGATACAAATCAAGGAGTGTACCCTTTAATATTTGAAACATTCAGCATGCAGAAGTGGTAAACCCATTATTAATGGGGCGAGGTCCACATTCTAAAAGCTAACAAAGATGGTGAATAAGGATAAATGGTAAAAGGTAAATAGATTGATACATAGTATAGGCTTACGGAGCTTCAGTAAAAAAAACATTTATCCTTTTGGAAGGTTAGATTGGATTAGATGGCTGTCTGGCCTAGCGTTGCTCATAAAATAAGAGCAAGCTAGTGGGTCCCTATGTGTTTGTTGATATTGGAATGGGACTGGTAGTCTGCTGCTGCAATCATTCCTTTAAACATCATCCGTCTCTATCATCAAGTCTCCTCTACAATCTATCAACGGTGCTCTCACTTTACCTGGACAGGGAGGAAAACAGTATATTCATTTTCTTTCACACTTTCCAATCAGATCGTGTTTGTACTGGCCCTGGCCGGGGTGATAACATTGTGCTGGCATAGCAGGAATTACACCAGCAGTAACAACACCTCCAATGCACTAATCCCCGCTCTAATCACGTTATCCACCGCTGTTCAAAAGACCTGAGATCTTGAGAGATCTGTGGTCCCAGCCACGTGATAAAGGAACATACACCTGAGCAGGAAATGCAACACATCTCTTGTCATAAGCACCGAGATTGGGAAAAAACGATTTACAGCTTTACTGGTGAGACAGAGTCACAGCCAACGTTGCTTCGAGCACATACTGGGTAATGTTGAATTCCATTAGTTCCAGTTTATTCACAATTTAACAGTGGTGCTACAAGACCGTTCCTTACTTGCGGTAACTGCTTGGAGATTCGTCTGAAGACGTGGTAGTAGAGGTCCCAGGCCTGGGTCAGGTCTTTGACGTTACCGGAGCGCATGTACTTCCTGCACCAATCCTGTGCCTCCATTAAGTCTCGGCCATATGCCTGAGAACACAACATAGCGGTAATGATCTACTTAGTTGGCAAGCTGGCGTCATTTTCTTATCTGACGGCTTTAAAGGTATAGTAAATCATTCTCAAGAATGCTTGCTATACCCAAACTCATACTAAAACAAAAACACCTCTCCCTTTAATGCCATAGTCGGTGTTTTTGTTTTGACATAGTCCATCTCAAACATTAGAAACACATTGCAAAGGATATGAGGCTATTGTACATTCATATTTAGCAAGCCAGATCTGTGTAGAAGCACCAGAGTATTTTTTCCAGCATGCACACAGAATGGTAAAATAGCGGACTGTGTCGAGATATTTGGTTAATCTGACAAAAAGTGCCTTAGCTTACAATCGCTTACCATTACCTCTAACCGCAATGCGTTTTAATAAACTGGAATCAAACTGTGTCGAGTCTCTGACAAACCTGGTTGAAGGAGGTCTCCTTAAGGGTCTGCGGCCCCCTCTCCATCATGGCGTGGAGAGGCTCTAGCACGGCGAACATGCCCTTGACGTTGCGTTCCCCGAAGTAGAGGCGGGAGGCCTCTTCCAGGCCTTCGTGCCACATCTCGTGCCACAGGATGGCCACCCGGATAAGCTCCTCGCTCACCTGGACGCCAAGAGAGGCTCTCAGTCAGCACAATACGTGTCATTCCCATGCATGAACGGACAGACAGACAGACAGACAGACTGTGACGCCAAGGGAGGCTCTCAGAGTCAGCACAATACGTGTCATTCCCATGCATGAACGGACAGACATACAGACAGACAGACTGTGATGCCAAGGGAGGCTCTCAGAGTCAGCACATTACGTGTCATTCCCATGCATGAACGGACAGGCAGACAGACAGGCAGACATACAGACTGTGACGCCAAGGGAGGCTCTCACAGTCAGCACAATACGTGTCATTCCCATGCATGAACGGACGGACAGACCGACTGTGAGATGGGGCTGTGTAAAACAATCCATGCAGTCAAGTATCTCGATATTTCTTTTCACGATACTGTATCGATTTTGAAGTCAATAGTATCGACACATAAACAATATATTTTTTAATAAGTACAAAATATACAGAACATGTGATACCAAAATGTACTTATTGCTGCCAATACCGAGCCCTACTGAGAGATGGAATATCTGGTAGAGTAGCTACTCTATACACACACACACACACAATGAGGGAACATGCTAACTCCGCTCAGACAGATGTGTTACCAGGATGGCTTGCTGGACCAGGGTGTTGCAGTGTTCACACATGTTCTTGAGGATCTTGTTGGCGGCGTTGTGGCGGGCCGTGGTAGTGGACTTAGACGCCACGGTCAGCGGGTAGATCAAAGCCTTCCAGGGAGCAGAAAGGAATGGATTAGATAATGAACAGAGCTGTGTGATCCAACATGGTGATGTCCTTTCTGTGTCCTACACTTCACAGACAAGGTGTAACAAGCAGAACACCAACATATGGCAGGACAGGCCCATTACTTGGGGGTGGTAGCGTCCGATGTCGGTGAGAAGCTGGTGGATGAGCCGGCCCACCAGAGCTCGGGGGGTGTCGATGCGAGCTATGAGCTGTGGGATCACCTGAGCAACAACAAAGGGTTGGAAGTTCAGTTCACTACTGGTGATGTTTGTGTATAATACACCACCGCATCAGTACAGTGAGCAGACACACTATACTTCAAAGATATATATATAAATATATGTTTTATTGATGAAGGGAATAAGCACCAATCTTATTAAAGTAAGTAAAGTGTATTTATATAGCACCTTTCACACACAGTGCTGTACAGTAACTAGAATAGAAACAAATAAAACAGCGACATAACACAAATATCTTAATAATGCTGCAGATGCATTAGTCACAGCATGAAACTGAAGAAAGCGATGGCTTGAGAACATGAATATATTGTCGTTATTCCATATGCCTGCTGCTACTTCTTCACTTGCTCCAGGAATGCTGTAACGTCTGTCCATGTTATTCTAGAGCTGTTCCAGGTGTGTGTGTGTGTGTGCGTGCATGCTACCTGTAACCACGTGTCAATCTGAATTGTTTTGATCCCTTCCACAAGGCCGTCATTCACCTCTGGCCAGTGACCGTAGTCAAACCACAGCGTTAACACCCTGAGCAGTAAGACAAAAGAACATTAGAGCAGCTCACCCTGAAGGCTATGTTAACAGCATTCAGTAGGTCAGTTGCCCGCCACTAGGGGGTTCCCTCTCCCCACACGCTACGCACCATACGCTGCGGTGCAAGTGGGGTGAGTGGTCTCACCTGAGGGTGTCCTGCAGGTTGTTGCCCCTGGACAGGGAGATGGAGCGGAAGAAGCCCTGAACGGCAGGCACCGTGTACAGCAGCAGTGTCTTGGACAGGTCCTGTGGAGCGGAGACCATCGTTCAACTAACCACACTACTCTCCACCTCTCTGAAAATATGCATGGATGGTTGTTTGTTGTGTTGTTAACACAAGCTGAGGACCTACTGATATGAAGACATATTTTTAGACTGTTAGGTTGACTGTTGAAATAAATGCCCTTGCATGGCCTATCCTTTCCAAATTGCCCTGTAGTCTGCACAGAAATACAAAATCGTAAATCTGCACGGCCTTAAAAAAAGTTTTCGGTTAACACTACTTTACTTTTTTAAACTGTTCAGCAATCTGGAGACTAAATTGTGTTTATTTTGGCCTGTCAAACTCCTATAAAAAGCTTACAGTTGTAGAGGCTTTACAACCTTGATCAAAGACCTACATTCAATGCTTTTGAAATATGCCTGGAGACATTGGTCTCTCTGGGGAGAGAATAGACTCCAGTCGTTTTGCCTGCCTCTGTCTACCTGCTGTGGCTATTGTGATCCCATCTGAGCTGCTGATTCAGCTGGAGGAATTGAAAATCCTTTAGAAAGCAGTAAAGTTTGGGTGTAGGGTTTTATACATTCTCAGTCAAATCTGGCCACTCTTTTCACTGGAGCTCAATGAAAACTGCTGACGAAAACAGTCCCAGGACCCAGGCATCCCAGGACCAAGTTTAAAATCCCAGCATGTTTTCTATAGCTATAGATGACACCCATAACAAAGTATCATTATGTGCATACCTGGAATAGCATTTGTCCCTGGATGTTATATTATAGTTATGACCCATAGAGGAACTGTGTAGCTAGCCTATAGCCTAAAAGATGTTTCACTGACTGTTGGTTAAAGATATATACATGACCGACTTTTGCCGTTTTCTGTACAGATGGTTACAGTAAAGATGGGTACTTGAATCACGTACCGACTAAAAATAATATTCCACTGAAAGGTTTGCGGTATCATTTAGTTATATTTTATTACATTTCATATTGGCACTGTACAATTGATACTGGTCTTACAGGAATGACATGCACACGACTCACCGGGTGTTCCACATTTAGGGACATGTCTTGATATGCATGTCCCAAGACGTGAGGCTTGACGGGTGTGTGTGTGTGTGTGTGTGTGTGTGCACGAGGCCCTCACCTCGTTGACCTTCTTCTGGCCCGGGGAGGGGACGGGGCTGTGGTCAGTGCTGTCCACCTCACTGTCACTGTTACTGGCCTCGCTGTTGCCGCTGGCTGCACTGGCCCCGCTGGGGTGCCGTAGCTTCTTCTTCTCCTCGCACCCCTGGTTCTGGTGCTTGTAGTGCAGCACGGCCTCGAAGTTCATCACGGCCCACGCGTGCCAGGCCTGGAGCGCACGCACACACACACGCACGCACGTACACACACACACGGAGGGGTGGGGTCAGCTCTAAACCTAAACGATATAGACGCATGCCACCAAATGTGCAATAATAACAGACATGTTTACGGAAATATGGCTTCAAGTGCCGACATGAACAGGCGAAAGCAGGAGTATGCATGCAAGGTCAGGAGATCGTAGCGGTAAGCATGTGTGTCCAAAGATGACGATGATTCATTCACTAATGTCGATATTAAGATCATCGTTACAGCGTTTTCCACACTTTTTGCTATAGAATTCCAACAATACAGGACCTGAATGTATAATCATGTTAAAGCTACACTAAGTCACTTCAATTGTATCTTGACAGAGCTCATGATACAAGGAATATCACGTATGAGCTAAAATTTTTTTGATTGATGTATATTTAAGGGGATTTCAAGGACGGTGTACTGGTAGATGCTTTCCACTGATTGTGGTGGGCCGGCGTGCGGCCAGAAATGCCAGGGCCGCATTTTTGTCCCACTCCAACCCTGCGTGCAGGTAGGCATTGGGCTTTTCGTGTCCAGTCTGCAGAGGCCGTCTGATGAACGGAACAATTCAAGCACGCGTGAAGACGACCGCTCAAGGACAACACAGCTAGTGCCAGAGCGACACCTGGAGCGAGGTCAGAGGTGCAGCGTTGGGAAGTTGAAAGGGCAGGGCTGACCTTGTACCAGTTGCGGTCGTGCTCGGTGGAATGGCTGTAGTACTGCAGGACCTTGGGGATGGTACTCTCATTAATGCCCTGCAGGCTCAGCTGCCACTCTCCCAACTTCAGGAAACATCTAGATGGACACATAGGACACACAGACTTAGCTACACTTTATCATGTAATTCATGATGTGTCTTCCTCTGCAATATGTTTACGACAAATGTGCCTATTCATCAGGAGAGTTTGACAAACCACCAATGTAAACCAATAGTTAACATTATTTTACTTTATTGTACCTTGCGGGGACACATGCGGTAAATACATGTTCTCTGTGATATGTGTGGATTCCCAAATGGAATGTTTAGTAGTGTGGCTGAAAAAAGGTTAACAAACCTTACCGAAGGCGTCTACACTGTGAGCTACTGAAAGCTTCTAGAACTTCATTTTCTCAACCATTTTCCCATCATATAACATCACTTGAGCCTGAGTGTAGGGTTCTGCTGTTTCCCTGAGGTGCACTCAACTCCAGCCATCACTCTTAAAGACAAAGCCACTCAGGACACACAGTCCCAGCTCGACGCGTTAGGCCAGGCCAAGATGTACGAGCGGGTTCTGACCGCATAGTTCTACGGTTCTGACACCAGGCAAGGGATGCACAGGCCCATCCATCAGCTCCTGCTAGGCCAGCCACCCGCTGCTATGTCCATTAATATGGATACCGGAGCGCTTTTCCATACGAGGGGAAGGGTACAAGCTTACTGGGCCTGTTTGGGCCAGCTATGCACCGCAGTTGTAAGGGCTTGACTCCAAGCTACTGGAACAACAAGTTGACTTCCACGACGACACCGCGGCTTTATGAACAAAAGGCTAAAGGCTAACTCTGTGCAAATTAAATAACAGTGTAATCACACCCAACGCTTTGAGGGGGAGTTGGTGAAGAGTTGTACGTGTGTGTGAATGCAAGCGCTTATGCGTGTCTGTCTGTACATGTCTGTCTGTCTGTGTGTGTGTGTGTGTGTGTGTGTGTGTGTGTGGCACCACAGAGAATACCAGGTGTGCACCATTCCACACAGCTTGCCCGTATTCACGGAAGCGTGTCAGCACGTCTGGAGAGCAACGGTGAAATTATACAGGCTGGTTTTTCACTTGGCCGCAAGACACAAAACACCGGCTTCCACTGTGTCGTGCCGGCTTGTTGTTATGCCGGATTTATTAACAGCGAGAGTGCTTGTGTGTGTGTGTGTGTGTAGGCCATATGAGTGTGCTTTAGGTTTTACTGTAAGTGAGACACAAACAACCCCCCGCCCTTTGTGCCTCTTAAGCCTGAGTAATACAGAAAGAAGCATCTCTCCAGCTGTGAAAGCATGAAAATCGTCTTGGGATACTTTTAAGTCAACTCCCAGAGCATTTCTTCAAACTGACATTAAACCATTGCCAACGCCAGTGAGCTATGGAGATAGAATTGCAAATATTTTTTAGAGGTCACAAAGCATGTATGTAAATGGGACTTTCAACTGTTTTACAGCAAGTTCAATGAAAATGAGGAATGTGTGCGAGTGTCTTGTTCTGGGCAATACTACTCTGTTTAATATTCAATTGATGTGACCTTGGTAGTTATTGCACAGGCCAATGAAATGCAGTACATTAGGTGAATTTAACTCACAAAATTGCTGTCTGTGTATGATCTGCCTGTCTTGTGTCACAGAGCATTAATGCAAATAAAATATTTTCTTTAGCTAAACTGGGTGATAAAATGCATATTTTATTTTGTAGGAATATGAGGAGGCATTTGGTTGCCAGTTTAAATTCCACAGAATCATCTGAAGAAACAGCTGGCCTCTTGTAGCCATGATGCCATGTTGTTTTGAAGCTGGGCACAAGCTGTAATACGAGTTTGTTCCCTAGATCCACAGAAAGAGACAACTTAGAGGATGACTAATAAGCGGATGCCAAAGGAGCAGCTTGGCTCAGCCTCATGGAAAAGGAGCAGAGCTCTGCGCATGACCCCTTGTGTTTACAACATCAGGGCATAGGAATCGACCCTAGTCCAGTAGACCCCAATCCTGGTCCTAGAGGGCCACTGCCCTGCATGTTTAAGATGAATTGCTCGTTATAACGACCCAATCATTTGAATCAGGTCTTTCCCCTCTTAGAGTGTGGCTGTGGAAGTCTGTCTACTTAATATCCCGCTGAACGCTATCTACACGCATAATGACACGGCATCAACTGCAGCAAACTAGACTAACTCTTTGCTTTCCTAACTTTCCTATAAGAGCCTGAGGCACTTGCTAGTGCCAACGAATCGGTCCCAAGGATCCAATCTTCAAGCAACAAACAGAACACAACTTTGGATTGTTTTGAAAGCATCTGTGATGCAAGTAGAATTTGGCCTAGGATAGTGTTTCTCAAATGGTGGTGAATTGTGTGTACTCCTAAATCAAACATAATACAAATGTACAAAGAGATAGAGATTTATCAGCCCGTAAAATGCAATGCTTTTATCCAAAACATCAAATTATATTAATAAAGAAAAAGCCCAGTCTAAAGAGATGTGTGTGACAGGGTCAAATTCCCTGACTTTTCCTGACTAAAAATGTGAATTTCCATTACCTATATTGAACAGAAAATAGACCAGAACAATGTCTTTGTAAAAGGGAGAGACCGCACAGCAACAATAAACAAAATGAAAATGAATGTGATATTTCATAAGTTACTACGCATTGGAAATATTCATGCACAGTGGTTAATATAGGTTTGTAAGGGGAGTCCTCAGAAACTACTGAGCGTCAAACAATTTGACAGCATTCTGGTCAATTCTAAAGCACCAGTCTGTGCCTTTTCTCTATAAATCTATGATGGAATTGTCTTTATTTATGTATAGGAAAACACAAAATCCAGGCACCAGGTGATACAATATAATGCAGCAAGGCTCTCAGGTTTGAAATCCAATTTCTCACTTATTATCCCTGCTGAGTCCAATACCATTTGCTTTACTCTTCTGTCCTATTTAGTGACTTTTGTTAAGTAACTTCTTTAAATATGGCTCACTGACAATGTAGCGCTTATTTACGTTAGCATGTGCATTAGTGTTTGATTTGTTGACACCTCTCGAAATCTAATACCAAATCTAGTATCATTTTAATGAATCGCAACTCAAATTCCATGTTTTAATGCAAAAAAGGGATCAAATCCCCTTCATTTCGCTGTCTGGAATAGACTTTTTAAAACTCCATGATATTCCAGAAATGCCGTGACCAGTGTGAACCCTGTTGTGAGGTTGGGCGGTTAGCTGGCTCAAAGGAACACACCTGGCCATGAGCTTGTGCAGCTCCTGTTTGTGCTGCTGGTCCTCGGCTGCGATGGCGTGCTGGGCTTGCTGCTGCATCCCCTGCACAAAGTGCTGCATGTGCTGGAAGGCTTCGATCTACACAGACACAAGACAGACGGAAGGGGGGGTAAACGGTTGGCGGCACACTCTGAGAATCTGAGAATACTTGACGTCAACTGTCATTCAACGTAACAGCTCGACACACAAGTAATAAAAAAACAACGAAAACGGCAAACGGAAAGCGTGACGGGTGACCTTGCATTACGCAAGCGAAACGGAGGCGCCGTGATGTTTCAAAACATATTGTGGTTATATTTGCACACACACGCCCACATGTCCACTGAGATTCCAGTGTGTGAGCGGAGCAGCTGGTCCTGGCTAGCCCAGCAACAGCAGTGCTCACTCTCACACTTACCTAAGTCCCCAATAACCCACGTCCCGCTGGGAACCATAGCTGCTGTGCAGCACAACGCCTGCTTAATGAGAGCCGCTGTGTTTATGTGTGGGGATGAGCGTCACGTTGGAGTGTGTGTGCGTGGGGTATGGAGGGGAGCTCCGTTGCTGTGGTGGCAGGCAGTCTGAATCACTGCCAGCAGCTATTTTTGTGTGTAGCCAGAAATCTTGCTACCTTGATAGAATTGGAACAATGAGCCAACACCTCCAGATGGTAGAAATGCTAACTCTAGCCAAATAACCGATTTCACCAGTTGTCCCCCTAGGATGCTAAACAGATAAAATACGATAGAATCAGTACAGTTAGCGTCACTGTAGGTTTACTGTATGGCTGGAGTTGAGCTCTGCTTCAACAACTTTTTAGCAGTGTGGGAACTCAATTCAAAAACATTTGTCAGAGCCAGTGTCAGAACCCTCGCCGAAGGTGAGCAGTTCAGTTGGTGCTCACATGAACCCTGCATTGCAGTCTGAACTATACGACACCAACCAGCACAAAAAGCAAAAAAAATAAACAGAGCAGATGCGCTGGAACACGTTTGGCTCAAACGTGAGAAACTTAACCGGAGCGCCCAAACAAAACTCACCTTGCGCAAGCTCTTCGACATGTACTTCATATAGGCGTATGTGACGTGGGGGTGCGCGGTGGGCAGCGGCTGGTCCAGCTGCTTGGAGGGGTCCACCCCAAGGAGCAGCACCAGGGTCTTGTGGGCCAGAGCCTTGGGGGGAGTGGGAGGGGGGCACAGGGTTGGTAGTGACAACATTAAAACATGATGGGATATGAGAGCAAGGCGGCTGACTGGTGAACAGGCCTCCATAAAACAAGTTCCACTTTCTCTTTCTCTTGTTCCACTTTCAAGTCTGTAATCACACGCCATCGCCACTGTGTTTGATGTCGGCCGCAATCAGCCAATCATGGTGTGCCTCACAGTAGAGGGTGTCCTCTGTGTGTGTTTATCTGCTTGTAACTAAGCATGCGTGTAACGGCTAATTTAGCGGTTGAGCATTTCTAATGACGATGTTTAAGGGATTGCTTATAACTGGACTACTACCATGACAACATCTGAACCAAAACTGCATCTCATTGCGGGAGTTTCCATCTGTTGAAGCAGACACTCAGGCTGGTATGCAGGTAGCATTTATCACACACATATCCAGCATTAGGAGGACTGCAAACGCGTCTTTATTGAACGCTACGTGGAACCGTATTATTACAGGTCAACGCCAACATTCCTATGTAGTTGCATGGCTGTTCCATGAAACTGAATAATAAAAAAACAGTTCAAAACCCAGCGATACTTCATCCACCGCAAACACATCGATCCGCGACAGCGCGGACTCACCAGACGTCCGCTCTTGCCACATAGGCTGGCATACTTCAACCAGGTCCTCATATCCTCGTGGGGGTTGATGACTAGAGAGCGCACCATCAGGATCCTCTGCCAGTCCTCCACGATGCGCTGGCAACCCTGGAGAATGCATGTGAACACGAACACACACAAACACACACACACAAGGCACATTGCTTTAGTCTAAGTGCGGCACATTGGCGTAATCCAAAGCATGAGAGCCAGGCGATGGTATGTAGTGGAAAGAATAGGGTGTCTGCTTTAATTGCAGCAGATCCCTGCATTGTCTCACACACACGCCAAGAGAATGACGGCGATAAGGTGATATCAACCTCCCTGTGCTATAATACGCGGTCCTTTGTGATACACATTGACAGGTAGTGTACACTCTGTTAGGCATGGAGAACATCTCTTGCTCTGTGTGTTTATTCAGGACATCTGCTCCCAAATATCTACCAGCCATAGCGTAGTCCCTACCTTTGGTTTTGTTGTGAATGGAAACTCTAAGGGAATCACGGGGCGTTTCACTGTATCCCACATACTTGGTGTGTGTGCACGTATACAACAGGGATCAAAAGAGAGAGCATTTCACCTGCGGAGACTGTAAACACTAGCTGGGCTTGTTGTCAAGACAACAGGTAGGTGTGATGTTTTGTCACGCCTCAGGAACGGTGCAGTGCGGTTCCATTCAACCCGCACTATGTTTCCATTTTCTCTCCACAGGGCAATGACAAGACGGCAAACCTCCGAAGTAACGTGTTTTGATTCGAGCTATGGAAAATGCCATGGAGGAAAAGATGACCTTTGTTTTAAAGTGGCGGTGGTGAGCTGGATGGGCTGACATTTGTATTAGGTTGCAAAAGGCTTGGCAGGCAGCAGATCCCCTCCCACCAAATGCCTCACAAATGTGTGGCTTGTGCCACATGCCCTGCCATCTGACTCTAATGGCCTGTATCAAGTACGAGTCTGTAATCAACAATTAATAACGGTAATGACGACAATCATAATCAGCCTCAGGAAGCAGGGGGTTTTATCGAGGCCTGAATGTGGCTTAGGCAAACATGACACGTAGGGTCATTCGTGGCCAAATGAATGATGCTGTACCTCTTTAATGCTCCTCCTGATGGACAAGGTTAAGAGCTTAGAGGGGTTATACATCCGGACTGCTCCGTGGATCTTAGGCCAGATGGCACAATTAAGTGTGGTTATGTGTGTGTGTGTGTGTGATTTCTCATATTGCCTACTAGTAGTTCAAACATTAAATTCACACATAACCACTAGTCACCACTTTATGTACCGGTAATTTTTAGAGATGCACCGATTGATCGATTTTCTGAATCGTCCGGTCTATGTAAATATAGCCGGTTACATTATTGATCATGTAGGCCTGTGTTTACACAGTTGCGGCGGTGCATGCATGCGCTGCAAAGACGTCCACGTTCACTTGCCCTTCTTTTAATTTAGAGACTATAGCTAGTTGTCATTAGCCTGGTGTAACCAGACCATATTCACTTTGTGAATAGGTCTGGCCACGCTCCATTGGGAAGTGTTTGCAGTCGTTTCCTCATACCTGGCGTCGATCTCTGAAAATCGAATTTTGAAACTATTGGACAGTGCTGAACCAATCGCCGTTGCTACAATTAATTTGATCGCATCTAATTCTACCACCAGTACACTTGACTTCATCAGCATGGTAACCCACGCTGATTGGGCCACCAGCACTGTGGCTGTGTGAACGCTAATGTGATCAAGGTTTCCAGACTGCAATCTCCAACCAGGCTAAATTGTCATAGCCTACCTACACATGTCTGCGAGATGTGTAAAATAAAACTAATGTCCAAGGAAGATGTCGAGATGTAGGTAAGCTACTTGGTAAATGCAGTGTTATATTACACAGACATTCACACTTTGAGGGTCAATATATTATTAAATGAAACAGATATCTATTTTACGGCCTATTGTTCATCTCACTGAAAAGAGTAAATTACGTGGCTTATTTGTATCAATCCGTTGTACTGTAATAATAATGAGGTGCCTCATTATCATGTAGAGTACCGACAGCACCAGTTCTATTACACATGTGGCTCACAGATTAAAGGGTTCCTGTGATCGGGCAGATAAACTATCTCTCTTGTGTCTCTCTGCTTCCTATGTTGACTCCTTTACACAGTCATGTTAAACGGACACAGCCTTGTAAAAGTGTGAAAACGTGACAAATTAAATGGTTGGCGATTAAGGAACCGTCAAAAAATTACTAGGATTAATGGCAAGTGCTGGTGTTTAAGGGACCATACCAACGTCAGTACGTTATATGGTCCCTATATCTGTGTCTAAATGACAGAGCAGTAAAATAAATATTTAAAACACTATGAAAATCAAAATCAGCTACATTCGGAACAGGACAGTCAGTCTTGACACAAACCGGTAAACGGAATTGGCCAGGAAAAATGCAATCGGTGCATCCCTAGTCATTTTCTATAGAAAATATATCAAATCAGATAAAACCTGCAATAGTGTAGTAACTGACTTGCCGCTTTTGTAATACTGATACTGTCTGGCAGTTTGGTTGTTATGGAAAATGAATAATGATGTTTAAATCATGTTCTCGCATCTCAATCTGTCACGCAAGGATGTTGCTGCTAGTCATTATTTAAACGCTGTGATATGAATAAATAAATCACATTGCCCATTTGTCTTAGTAACAGCGCACATACAGTGAATACAGTATATTGTAGGTAGGTAGGTAGGCAAGAGTGTGTGTGTGTGTGTAAAGGGCACCTATAATGCCCTTTAGTTACCTGGAGCCTCTCCCACCAGGTCTCCCGGATGATGTCCCTCCTCTCTGGCACCAGCTTGTACTGGATCACCTCCTCCAGCTCTGACAGCATCTGACAGGACACCATGGCCTGGGAACCACGCATACACCAACATGTTACCACACTTAGTGGTTGTAACGCATTTTGTCACTGAGGCGTGCAGCTTTCCTTGTTAATAGCATTACTCTGCTTGGTTGACAGCGCTTATTAAACCCTTGATGGTGCCGTGGTCATGCGTTGACTGGAGTCCAACGCGGTGGACTTGGACCTCGGTGGATGTAGCCCGTGCGGAGAGCTCTGCCATCTGTATCTAGACGTCACTTTCGATTACAGTCAAAGTGATGTCGTCAGCGTTTCGCTGGCCCACAACAGTGTGTGCATTGATCCTTTTGATTTTCTACCAGACAACATCTGTGTGATATAAACGCAGTGCTATCTGGCTAAAAGCTATCATTTTGCAGGTTCTTCATATGACATCGTGACTTCAAACAGAGTTAGTAAACAAGGGGGGGGGAGATGTTGTTCTGCTTCGAACTTCCAAGATGGCTGGCATGGTGTTCAGAACCACTGGGGTGTGGCGTAAATCATTAATAAAGTGTCCTAATAAGAAATTGATGCAATCACAACTCTGTTACAGTTGCAACCAAAACCACAATGTATGTGTGATGGTGGTTTAAAGCTCCACATGTTATTTGATGCAAACTGAATGCGTAGGGGTGTGCGTTACTGTAGGCAGCCTTACCCCATAAGCTCTACTGTAGCTCTCACCAGCCATGGCTGTCAGCTCTGCATCCAGGAGGTCTCGGGCTTTGTCAATGCACTGCAAAGGAACGTTATGTATGTTTTAATACAACACTACACAGTTACACAGGTACAACGTTGACCTCTCATTAGCAATGCAAGCTCAATCAAGTGGGAAAAGAGAGCATGGTGCCAGAAAGGATTGTTAACATGCCTCTGGCTAGACTAGCTTGACCAATGTCACACCCATACACCTGGCTTGCGTCAGGAACACAGAGGAATGTTGCTGCTAGCTGGCTACATGCACTATTGAGAGCAGCGAGCTGCCAACAGTCTCACGTTAGCATGCGGCTTAGCAGACTGGCTCTCCCTCTACTGTGAGACCACGAAGCGGCGGCGTTACGCGGCGCTGAGCTCCAACGGGACAGTTGCGTCACAGTCACAGCGGCGAGAGGTCAAACGGAGGGTCAAGGTACGCGCTGTAATTAGCGCCACCCCCAAAAGCCTATTAGTGTCGCAGGAGGAGGGGTGAGGGGAACGCGAGCCACTGAGCGCAGGGGCGCGGTAGGCTGCATGTGCTCGATCGTGCTAGATGTTCAACTCCAGACGCAGCGTTTACACTGGCTGCCGTCTGAATTGTTTGCAGGCTGTATTGAGCGAGAGCTAGGCCAGAGGCGATGTGCGAGACGTCTGAACGCTAAGTGCTTCTCCAGCCCGTGTTGCTGGAGACTAATTAGCCAGTGGGAGCTCCCAGGGTGCAGGACACAACTGCTTGAGGATGATGAGGATGATGTTGAGGATGATGATGGCATGGCCAGACTCTGTGCAAGGTGAGTAAGCAGGGGAGAAGCTAACAATGAGGCAGAGCACTCATGTTGATCGTTATCAGCTGCAAACCAGTCCATTCCGGCCCGGGCCACTCCAGTGATACTAAATCAATACAGTGTGTCTGGGTGTCTGCCATGAACGCAAGCCCTTGCATGAGAGAACACATGTCTTCTGTTGAACGCACGCAGTCATACATGTTGGCAACGCAAGACGTGCGGTCGTTTCGGGTGATGACTGTTGGAACGGACCAATCTGATGAGTTATAAGGGGGCGAGCCAGCCCGGCTGTCAGGCCGCTGCACACCTGAAACCCCAACGCCTTGTGCACATGTGCGAGGGGCGTGGCGGGGCAGGGCGGGCCCCGTGGAAACACGACGCGGCCCGGGATTATCAGACACATCCGAAGGACCTGGCTGAGCTCATGTTGACATTCAACGGCTTCACCCCCTCTCTCACTCTCCATCTGCTTTTCATTGGCCGCATCACCGTGACAACAAGTCAAGAATTCCCCCCCTCGTCTGTCTTTCAACTGAAGGAGCTATCCTATAGGCTGCACCTGGAGCCAATCAGTGAATTAGAGCGAGAAGGATGCAAAGGCATGTGGGGGGGGGGGGTTGCATGGCTTTGAGGAAGAGCCTGAGGGAGTCTGGAGGGACAGGTGTGTGTGTGTGTGTGTGTGTGTGGGCCCTAGGGCACATGCTCATCACAGTCTCTGGCATGCAGCCTAGCCAGAGCTCCCCCTAGGGCCCATGAGATCATGTAACACACCAGCAACCCCTCCGTAGGAGAGTGAGGGGGCTGCCGTGATGATTAACGGGGGACTTGCACACCAAGGGAGAGCCGTGTCGAGGAAAAGAAACACCTGATTGTGCGTATTAATGCACAGCCGGGGAAACGTGATCCTGTCTGGAACAGCCAGCGAGGACCTGGTTTACTCTGATTTACAGTGCCATTTTCCGCTGCGTATAAACGCTTCACACCTCGCAACGAGGCCTAATGTACAAGGGGCCGGCGGCTACGGGGCTAGACACATTCCGATGCGGCTCATTTCAACGTGATGGGGCTCCTGCGCGATAAACAATCTACGGCGCGTCTCTCGCCGGAGGACGTTCACGTCGCTGACCTGCTGGGCCAGTGAGAAGAGGTCCTGATGCAGCGCCAACACCGCTCTGTAGAAGGCCCCGTCGTGAGTGTCTCTTGGGATCATACACGTATACTCCTCCATGCTATCCCAGTGTCCTGCAGGGAGAGAGAGAGAGAGAGAGAGAGAGAGAGAGAGAGAGAGAGAGAGAGCACACTGTAGCAGATGTATTCAAACAGATGACTGCAGAGCTCATGAGCCACAGCACATTTCACATGCACTCAGCATATTCATTACGTACACCTGTACCAGTGCCCGATAATGTACCTAACTAGCCAATCATGACAGGCAGCTCAAAGTTGTTTAGAGTTAAGCTGGTGCCAGACAGCGTGTTCTGACTGACTCAGAAACTGCAGTGGCTCTAAAGATGTCTCTACTCTTCATAGAGAATTGTTGGAGAAAGGGTGCTGTGGGGGAAAAGGCACCCGAATAGAGTAGGTGTGTAATAAAGTGAGTCACTCCATATGTATTTATTGGCTGTGTTCGTGCTCCTTATCAGCCTGATCTGTTAGCCTCCCTTTTGCACTTTTTAAGGATTCAGGATTATTCGAGACGACCAGACAAGTATTCACTCACTTGGGAACATTAGCAACATTGCTTTCAGACAAATGAAAGCCGCCTCAAAATCTAGTCCCCTTTGTAGAGACTGCTGATGCGTAGTGTGCGTCTACACAGCTGCCTTACGTCACAGATACACCACCGAGCCCACGCTCCAATGTGGTAAGACATGAGGGTCTTGTGTTGTTACCTAGACCCCAAGCAGCGGCGGCAGCCATGCGGGCCATCTTAGCCTGAGTCTCCTCACTGACCAGTGTCCACTCCTCACAGCACTGCTGATGCAACTGGCCCCTGGAGGACAGAGAACACAGTGTATGTGATGGTACACACCTGTGGATGCAGACTGCGGAGGGTGTGGATTAAATTCAATCTTGTCAGTGTGTGTCCGTACGCGTGAGTGATGGACTGAAGCCCACTACAGATGGTACTGAATGTCCTGTTCACTTCTCAAATGAGTATATGAGTAAATATTTACTTCCAGCTAGTCTCTTAATTATACCAGTATGGTTCATGGGAAACAGTTAGTGTGCATAGATGACGCAGTTATACAGACGCCAATTCCTTTAACATACAGAAAAAGCCGACGCTCCCAGAGGCGTCCGCAGAGGGTAAAATAAGTATATTTGTTAACAGCCCAAGCGCTTGTCCATGTCAAGCCGTGTCTACAGAAGTATACCTGGCTGGGTGATTCTAAAGAATTGGTTCAAATGTAGAGCTATAAATGTTTTTCTTTTTTTTATTATCCAATGTCAGGTTCCAGTAAGCGGATGAAGATGGATTATCCAATGTTTGCAAAACGATTACCTTGTATATATTACAGCATATCTAAAACATGCAAAACAAAATAATAAAGTACAGTCAATTTTCATGTAGTATTTTGTCACTACAAAAACACTGCATAAAATGTTAGATTAAAAAGAAATATAGTCACCTAAGTACATTTTGTTTACAACTTCTACATAGGAATGTAATTATGTACAGCAGAGTTAATTAAAGTTAATATTTAACGTATGTTTATATTGACTTTATTATATTAATTGAAATGTAAACATATATTTTTCTATGCTAAATGTATAAAGTCTATCATATTAATCTCAGAATGGATAAGTGATTAAATAACATATACTTAAACAATAATCATCAGACCGTTGGTTGATGATATAATATATTCAAATTTGGACAAAACTATAGGTGTTTCGTTAGTGACGACACTAGTTTTCGGCAGTGACTGAAGTTAGTTTTTTTCCGGCATAATATGACAAAGATGTTGTGTTTTTGCAAGATTCCAGCTGTAAAAGTCAGACCGAACACATCTGGAAACATTGTAGTTTGAACTACGATGGTTGAAACCAGCATAGTTAAAACCATTGTTGTACTAACAAAGTACGAAGTAAGATGCATAGTACGGTGTAAATTCAATCCTAGCCTTCGTCATTGAACGGGAAACGTACCCCTGGCTAGTCAATATGGTCTAGCCATATTGACCATATTATCAGAGTGAAATTACATTGGCTCCTAGCTTGTTAATACAGTATAGTTAATGTTAAAATCAATTCATCCAAGAATTCTGTTTTTTTTTCTCACATTGTCTTCCTAAAGTTGGTTTAAACCTTGATGTGGGACACTCGCAGTATTTATCACTCTCCTCATAAGACACAGCGTTCAGGAAAATCCTAAATACTTTAGTAATTATTTTAATCCCACAATATGATATTTTCCTTGCTGAGCCAAACAACATTTGATGATTTGTGATCAGTATTACCAATAGTGCTGGAAAGGGATATAAAAGGAAATGTGCAATCTATTATGCCTGCCAATTGTTATTAATTCATTCAGACTAAAAATCTTATTAACTGCAACTCTGGCAATATTAAATATCCCAGAAAACAGATACATGTTCCTGTTGAGATCATGTGTATCTGATTTAGGCTACATCCTCATGAATCACAATCAGTACTAGTCATCCATTCAGTCTAATCCAAGAAGATGACCCTTGGCCTGGGAATGTGTTATCCAGTAAGAACACTGAGGAAACTTTGCTTTGAAAAAAGAAAGAAATATAGGGTTTAAGAAGCAGAGAGACTGCTCACATGTTTGTGTTCTCAGGACTGCATGTGTTTGTAAAATTTAACGTAAAAAAACATTCACAGCGGTCACAACCAGAAGGTTTAATTTTGAAAGATGTTGTCTGTATCAAAGTAATCATCCTGATACATTTTTACAATTGGCTTAAGAATCACACAAATTGGCACATATCTTGCATATCTTGCATTGCATTCTGCTACCTTTATTCCTTTAAGAAACCAACTAACTTGAATTAAAGGTGGATATAAAATGTATTCGAAAGATTGGTTAACTTTGGAGGTTCCACAGGTGCATACTGAGTTGGGTAAACTGCTTTTGTGTATGCCTCTCTTACGTGGAATTTCCCAAAAATCCTTAAACTTGATATCTTGGTTTCTAGTGGAAAGTTTTGAGTTATTTTAAATAAAACTAACGTTGTTGAAAGCATTTGTTTTGCGTAACTGTGTTCCTGACTTCCTGTTATTATGATTTTTTGTATACAAGGCTCAGCTGTAGAAGAGACCTTGGTCTCAAGACTGCCACTCTATAAATAAAGGAAAATAAATAAATAATAATAATCAGGTTAATGTTTAGTCAATGACTGCATTTTTTTCGATTGGATTCATTTAACTTGAAACAATGTGTGCTTATAAAACTGGTCTTTGATGATGGATTCATTCTTATGTCACTGCAGACATCTCTACCTTCACACACAAACAAATGCATCCACGCCACACAGTTTTCTTGACAAAAACCACAAAACGCATGCAATGTTGCACAGACACCCTGGTTTATATGAGCAAATTAGCGCATAGCTTGCATTGCCAGTTCTGCGACGATGCTCTGCATATTTTGACGATGCTGTCATTGGTATTTTCCCTTGAGAAGAATAAACAATGAAAGCTTGGAAGTTTGAAAGGGAATGACCATCAACAAAATGGGTGAATGTACAAGTGGAATCGGTGTTATTACTTGTGCTTGACAGGATGTTCCACAGGGTTTTGGAAGAGTGTTCCCTATTTCTGGCTTGGACTGACTGTTCTCCACTTTACAAATACAACCTTGGTCTGAAATAGATTGTCCTCAATTTTACCGAATGATCGAATGTCAGGTCTCTTGTTAGCACTGTTACTATCTGTTAATTACTTGTATCACTGTAAATATGAGGTGGAGCTTTCCCATCATTTCCCTACGGTGTATCCAAAGAAATAACTGGTCCTACATACCATTCGCCCAGGGCCTCTAAGCAGCGCATGCGGCCCAGAATAAGCTCAGCGTCTTGAGCTGAGCCGTCCTTGTTCATGTCAATCTTCTTGTCGTATGCTAACAGAGCATCCTCCCATTCGTGGAGCTTCTCATACCAGGTAGCTTGAATTTCCTGTAAAAAGAAAAGTGACCATGTACAGTACAATATGTAATATATAGCCTTTCCTGTGAAAAGTAACAAATGTAAACAATGTGAGAGAACATGACTTCATAACTTCAGAATTCTTGCCCATGGCCAGATTTACAGCTAATAGATAAAGCTTTTACATAAATGAGGCTTTCACTACAGGCTTATTGACATTTCATATAGGTGAACAGCTTGGTCATAACATCTAAATAGGCAAAGAGAAACTATAGACAGATACTGTATACTTCAATCAAAAAGGCAGGAACCAATAAAATGCAAGCCACGCTCCACATCTTGTGATGAGCCTGAGTTGAAAATGTCCCCCAATAAATCTCCTCAAATGTTGCTCTTACAAACAGAGCATCCTGGATATGCGCTGCACTAGATCTGATGCTTCAGCCAGGCTTTTAATTAGGAACGAAAGGCTAAGGCAATTTCCATATGAGCATTACCTGGTCAGTGGGCTAACAACTTGACTTAGCCACTTAAAAAGGTTTAACCTACAGCAAATGGGTATATTGTGTTGCTCATTTTACAACACCAAAGTGTCTGTCTGCTTTTCCTTCCTGTGATTGTCTCCTTGCCTTTTAAGAATCCCAGGCTATTTAATGTCTTGCACTCATGTTTATATTCTAAAAGACAGGAGAGAGAGAATCTGTGTTGTTTAATTGTATCGTGCCAATACACAAACAGAAGCCGCATGAGATGTTCAAGCAATTATAATTGCAAATGAGAAATGGCACAATTATAATGTAGTGAATTTTGGAAATAAATAAAGGGCAAGAGTCGTAACAAAGAATGGCTTTGTATCTCTTGTTATGTAGCAGATGTGGAAAAGAATCTGGACTAGGGCATCTAATCCATGCCTTCTGTTTCAAAGGGTTATTTCATCACTGGACCAGCTCCTTCAACAGAGAACATGAGATGTAAATAACACTGGTACACATGAGGATATAACTGAAAAGAAATCTGAAAAAGCGTGTACATTTCGCATGAAAATGGTAGATTTGGCAGTGATAGTGCAGGATAAATATTCATGCCAATATTCGGGAGCAACACATTTTGTGAGCTTTCCACTTGGCAGGTCAGAAGTCACACAGGGACAGAGAATGATTCAAGCTATAATTTGGTTTTACAAACCATTCATTGTTGAGGAAATATGACTGTAAAGCTTTTTTATTTTGTATGAAACATTAAATGGTTTTACCAAGCCTGGCATTCACACACTGTGTACAGTTAAATAGTGAGATAACAATAAAATGCATGCCCGCTTGTTTAAAAGAAGGCCAGGGGCCATTAACTGGATGAATGAATCCCATAACTAGGCCTTGCTTGCCAGTGTAGCAGCTGTGTTGTATGAAGGCATTCTGGTGTCTCAAATGATGGGCTTCATCTGTGTGTATGGAAGATGTAACAGATTCACAGTAGACATTGAAGGTTTGCCTGGATGACCTCCTCTGAAAAAGGCTTGCGCACTGTAAACAACACTGGGGTGGGCGGGATGCTGGTATATGTGTATGTGAAGGTTTCTGTTTTACTGTTTACTTTTCAAGGACTCACAGAATATCATCACAGACAGGGGCTTGGAACTTATTATTATTGCACAACAATATGTTGCTGCTTTCATCCTTTACATTGTCTTTGTCTGGAAATGTTCACTTTGCATTTTCACTTGAATTGTAATGACTGTATGTAGGCTATGTAATGACCTCAAGTCTGCTCGTCAGATAACATAAGAACATTTTAGCGAGCTATTTTAGATATCTGATGGATCCAAAAGAAAGGTATTAGATTAGAATTAACAACATAAAGTACAGTAACGTACCTATCACTAGTTAGAGTTCACAGCTCCAGAGAGAATACCAAGTATAACAACCTTGGTATATATGTGTGTATATGTATATATAAAAAAGAGAACACCTACCAGCTCGCCAAAGTGTTTCGTGGCATAATCCAACACCCCAGATGCTGCCTCTGGCTGTTGCAGTTTATTGTTAATGCTGAAAGATAAAAACAGAAACAAAGAAGCGTCTTCAAACAAATGTCCATACAAAGCCAGGCCAGGCACCTCTTAGAGAGCTTCCTGGAGGATCCATGCAGCTTTCCATTGCGTAGATGATGGATAGCAGTTGAGGTTAGACCTTTGCTGCAAGCAGAGCTAATGGAACGGGATGAAAAAGATGCAGGCTCTGCTGTAATTGTATGACTGATGCGTCTGAACTGGCCTGTGGGGAAATTAAGAACTTTGTTATGCCCAAAGCATCAATTGATACTAGTACTTCAGTGCTAAAACTTTGGGTTATTAAACTTTATTCAAGCTAAAACCATTCACGATGAAATATTCAGTTTCGTTGTTGTACTTAATTTTTCATTGTTTGACAAGAAAATGCTTTTAACTTGTCTATAAGCAATCTCTGGTAGCTTTCACTACCAGGGATTGCTTTCACAGGGTCGCTTAGTGAAATGGATATTGCGTCTTACCTAAATGCATTGGCCAGCATCAAAGACAAGATCATTTGGAACAGAAGTTGAAAAAGAAAGTAAGTAAAAAGCATTAGCAAATTAAATATAGCCATCAAACTAAATATTTTAGCGTCTGTTGACTACAGCATGGCAATTCATATTTTATATTAAGGAACACTCTTGAATTTGTGCACTGTGCACTGAAGTCCCATTGTGGTTAAAACCAGTGTTACAAAAATGTTGTTTTCTTTCATAGCATTCGTTTCGATGTCTCACTATGGGATGCGCCCCTATCGTATTCCTCAGAAGCATGTATTTCACTACGCCAGCCGTGACTGGCTGGTGATCTCTCTGACGCAGTGGCAGGTACC
>JAODTR010024570.1:0-23458 GCA_025399935.1 Amblyopsis rosae
AGTGCTAAACGCAGCTTCTCCGTGTTTCGTTTGGACTCTAGGCTGTACTAACTGACCTGTGTTCATGGATCTAAGAGGTAGTGAGGTAGCTCTACCGATTGAATG
Organism: Amblyopsis rosae; assembly: GCA_025399935.1. Taxonomy (NCBI): domain Eukaryota; kingdom Metazoa; phylum Chordata; class Actinopteri; order Percopsiformes; family Amblyopsidae; genus Amblyopsis; species Amblyopsis rosae. The sequence continues at coordinate 106 of JAODTR010024570.1, forward strand.
CAAGTTTCAAAGGGACATAGCTTACATCTATCCTTATGGTATACTAGCATCAGAATGGTACACGATTGCATAGCTTGTCTGCGTATATTCCACAAATAAACTAAGTTTACGTACAGTAGGCTTAACCAGCTTTATAATTCGGTATGGCTAATGCAGAATATTGACAGCCAGGGCATGAGAGGTTCACCGCCACTAGTGCTTTTGCAGCGTTTGACCCGACCCACCCGCACCTGCAATCTTTTCTGATAAGCTTATCCGAACCCGCCCGACCCACGGGTCATCACCACCAGCTGGAATGAAAGCCTGTCCCACCATGATAGCTCCTCTAGGTCCTAGGTATAACCTGGTTGAGGGGTGTCCCATTATTAAAGAGAAGGAATCCATCATTGGGAAGTCTTGCTCTTGTTTTGGCTTTCTCAAAGGTAGACTATGGTGTAGTGGACAAGTGGACAGGTTGGCAGATACACATCAACAGAGCTTAGTGCTTTCCAGCTGGTTTCTGGTTTCCATTGATTTTATTTTTGAAGCAAATTATACTATATCTGCCTTGTTTTCTAGCTGTCTTTCACCTTCACTGACCATCAACGACCAAGTGTCTCTTCCCCCGTGGCAGAAACGGAAACCATTTTATAAGCTGTAGTAGTGTCATGCAAACCACCTCAGGGAAAGCATTAGGCAGCTTTGAAGCAGGGGGTAAACTACTATGTTCAGCTGTCACTAGAAGTCGTGATGGTCAGTCTTAATTATAGTGCTCCAAGCTCTTTCAGGTCTACAATTTTGTTTCATCCTACCCCCTGGCCTCTCCAGTACTCCTTCTGCAGATGGACAGTTGCTCTTATTAGACCAATAGTGATTTATTTCTCCTGTGAAGATCTACACTTAAAATGGAAGCAGTGGGTTCTGTGACCTTGACACTGCAGACAGTATAGACAGTATAAACATTATCATCTGTTCCTCACAGCTATTCCTAGCCCACTCTCTGTGTTTCCAGCCCCATCAGATATTTCTATACTGTAGGTTATCTCTCATGTCATATACTGTATCCTTGTGATCTAGAGACATCATTGTCATCATATAGCTTGTTTCTCACAGAAAATGTACCAGCCTTCTACGCATCTTCCTCAAACATGAAGTTTACTTAGAACAGACAAATATTGCATTTCTTGGGTCCAGTCAAATGTAAATAATAATATTTGTGTGGATCAATGACAGCACAAAGGCCATTTAGTTCAATTTGGACTATTGTGTTGTATGTCTTCTTCTGTACAATGTTGGACAGGCATCACAGGTGCTGCACACAGCCCCCAGACCAGGTTACTGTGAACTCACCCATAACACACTTGTGTTTCAACACTAATAAGGGTTTTTGCCAGCTCAAATGAAACATAATGGAAAGGATTAGATGCACTCACAGGTATTATCCCTAAAACAACTCTGACACGGCTCATTGTTTTAGCTCAAGTAGCTAAGAAAAAGCTTAAATAAATAGGATTCACAGCACAAATATTTCCTGTGCTGACTGAAATGATCCGGTGGCTATTCTCACATATGACAGTGTGTACATCTCTGTGCATTCAGTGTATCCAGTTTGTATATTTGTGGTATTTCACTCTCTGGTCCAACTTTAGAGCACTTCACTGTCAGTGAAGTGTGGAGAAAGAAAGCTTAAGAACAAAACAAACAGTGTCTAGGGCTCAGCAGAGAACCATGGTTTGATGCTTGAAAAGTACTTGAACATTGTCAAAATGCAAATAAAACTGAGGCGGCAGGGGGCGGGGGGCACTCTGTGTGCTTGCGGTGTGTTTGTCCGGGTCTTATTCAAATATGAGCTTTGGAATCTAAGCTCTTGCCCAAGCACGGTGGGCTTCCGAGGAGGCGTGGCTGGCTCATCATTCACGGTAATGACCCAGTGCAATCATAGCAGTGCCAGGAATAGCACCCTGTATTTACCTTTGATTCCACACACCCTCCCCTACTTGTATAGCTCAACCAAAGTCTTCTACCATCCAAGATCACCTGAGTAAAACATTAAGTGTTTTAATTGAGAAATAAGCCGCTTAAGCAGCACAGCAAGGGTCTTTTGACTCAGTATAGTGGCTAATATACGATGCCATATTGTGACCTGTATCCAGTTTAAAGGCAAATCGTGGAGTGCAGTGTGCACCGCACATGCATGCAGTGTGTGTTTGTGTGTGTGTCTCTGTGTCAGCATCCATACATAATTTTGTGTGTGTGCGCGCATGTGAGTTTGTGAGGCATACTGTCACCACTATTGAGGGTAGAAGCGAAACTGGAATGAGGATTTAATGTTTGGTTCGCTCGCTGGAAAATGTCTCACAACATCCAAGAACGTGTTTTTCTTTAGATAAAATCAGCAAGCCCTGCTCTCTGCAGAATGTGGAATTATACAGTACAGCAGAAAAGAGAGATGTGTTAGCTCACGTCAATGTGCAAAATTATGGAATTAATAACCTAGCAATGTTTATAACATCTTGAGAATCTATCGATTGCGAGAGCTTTGTTCCTTGCTAGGTTTATGCAAGGTTTGGCCTGCGTCTAATGTCTTAACACAGAAAGATGAAAGAATAGGTCTTCAATTGTCTGCTTTACATTGTTGTAGTAAGCAGGACCCTCATTCATGTAATGAAGTAGTGATTTAATAATGATGTGATTTAGTAATGATTTAGTAATGATTTATATCATCTCATTCATTACATGAATGAGATGATATAAATCACTAAATCAAACCCCTTGACCCACTGCTTGAGAGCCATTGGGTGAGTACACAAACAGCTCTCTTTCCAAACATTACGGAACATAACAAGAATGAGTAAACCTCTCTTTGCACATTGGGTGTTAAATGTACCCCCGCATATCTGGAAAATCGGAAAATGTCATGTTCTGCCAAGGGTGTTGAGGGTGCCGTTTATTGGGGGACTTGTTCTTTCTCTCACAAAATTTATTTTTTATTTTTTATTTTTTAACACTTCCATTAAGGCTCCCAGACAGTCCTTATAAATGTTTAACAAGAGCAACTTTGGATTGCGTCCCCTCTCTAGCGTTTGTCAACCAGGCTTCCGGTTGTACTGGCGAGTTTATTACAGGGCTGCAATAGAAATAGCCGGTTCATCTGAGGTCGTCCGCAGAGCAGCCAGATATACTATTTTCTCTTGGTCATTTATTGCTGTTATGTAACTCCACAAGTTACTCACACTGTGTACGAGCTGATACCATCTATTGGTGAAGCATTTACGGGGCTATACCGAGCCCCCCCTCCGGTCTCCATTTCTGCTATAAAAGGAAAGGATTTCCTTTTCATTTACTGTCATCTCTCTCTTTCCCTCCTCTCGGTGTGTGAGGGCCTGTGGCATCAGAATGGCTGCTGCTCCTCGCTTGGTCTTGCCTCGGCCCCGGTGCATTGTGGGCCAGCGGCTCCAGGGTTTCCCCTGCTGGTATTTATAGACTCCATTCGCTTATCACCAGACGACCACGCTCCCCACCCACCAATTTAGCATACACAGCCCTGGGATGTCGGGAGACCACAGGCTCTGGCAACGCTCCCTCCAGCAGTCCCAAGCTAGCCAGGGCTCCTTCGTGGCTCCGCCGTGGCTCTCATTCAGCTCTGGCTTTGACTGCGTACACGCTGCCTTCATTCACATCCTGCTGACTCAGCGTCGCTGCCCTCATTTAAAAACACTTTCTATTATTACTCACGGTATGGCTCACCGTGTGGCTCTGGTGGCTTCCCCCACTAAACCGACTTTGGGTTCCTATCGATACTTTGTCAATCATTGCTGACCTCCTCAAGCATTATATGCTCACAGAGTGGCATGTCTGGGGCTTACCACCATGGATGTATTTTAGGAACTCACAAACGCAGGATAACATCATACATCAAAATAATACTGTATCTGTATACTGTATCACAAGTCTGAACAGTAATCCAGCCTGACCTCGATAATAATGTGTAATCATAATCAGGTCATTATTCACAGGTTATTCACCAAGGCAGACACCCAGCGATCTGAAAGGTTTGTACTCACATTTCTGAATGCGTGACAAACAACCAGTGTGGGCTAGTCAGGTCTTGTTACAGAGGCGCTTTGTAGTTTGTACCCAGCGGTACCCAGAGTTTTACTGTGTAATTTGTCTAATTAAATCATGCAATAAATTTGCATTCAGACGTGAAAGAATTTGCGGGCGAGCAGCACAAATTACAGGCGTAGGTCGAGTCCCTCTCAGGCAGTATCAGGGTGTAGTCGTGTGTGCTGTACGTGCGGACCTGAAAGGGCTGAACTCATCTAACATGTCATGGAGCAAACACTAAAACAATTTACGACACACGAGACAAACAAGAAAACTCTGCCCATCTTTAAAATGGTTGCAGGGAGGGAGAGCGAGACAGAGAGAGATGGAAGGACACACTGAGCCACTTGAATGTGATTTAATGGAACATTATTAACAGTTAACATACGAGTGGTTTATCTCTCGAGGGCTAATTCAACTTCACTCTGGTCCTATTGTCGGCTCTACAATGCCGTTCTGATTATGAGCCGGCAGAGTATTTGTTTTACATTCAGTGTAGCAGCTAGTCCAGATGAGGGCTTGAGTGCGGTGTGATTGTGCTGCAGCTACGCAGCGTGCAGCTATACGTGTCACAGCCTGGATTTAAACTCACAGCCCCTAGGTGATGGGAATCAAGTCCTCCCCGACCAGCTGGCAGTCTGCCATGAGCTGCTCTCAGATGGACCGGTCCACTATAGCATACGTATCCCTCAGGTGTTGAAAACTAAGAGGTAGTGGAAGGTGTTCACTTGAGACTTCCTGGCAGCAATCAGCTTGTGTTCTTGCTAGTTTCTTTCCAAAGCCACAGGAAATCAGGGTGAATCCATTAGCAGGGATGTTTTAGCTGGCTCTCTCCCCATTCTGTGCTCCAGTCCAGTGGAAGAGAATGTCTGCCCCCCTGGGTTTGTATGACAAGGGCAGAGGAAATGGCCTGGTGTTAATGGCTGCTTTGATTACTCTGATGTTGCTAATGTAGCCGACATGAGAGACAACAGGAGGGTGAGCGGCGACAGGTTCAGCCCTGACCAGAGGGGGTCAGGCGGGGGGAGCGTCTAGCTGGAGGTGCCTGATGCTGCAGTGGGCTCACAGTCTGCGACATGGACACAGGTGTTGTAGGACACGCACACACACACACACACACAGACCCATGCAGATACACACACACACACACTCACACATACACGTGTGTACATTCTTGTGCAAGTTTACCCTTCACAAGAGCTAGCTCGTGGTTAATTTAACACAGATTAAAATGAGTTCATGTTCAATTTAGTTCCAGTTAATTATTTCTGTATATTTGTTAATTTTTAATTGGGTGCTCTGCTAATTCATAAACAATAATTCAATATGGACTGGCTTCAGGACTAGGCCTACTGGAAGCTGTGCTGTCTGTATTGCCACTTACAGTATATATCCTGCAGGAAGGGTTTGTGTGATATGTGCAAGGAATCATGGGTAGTGTAGTCTAGGAAGTAATGCTGCGTTTGACAATAGGGGGAAGTCAGAACTGGGAAACACGCCACTTAAGCATTCAGTACAGTTCTTTACAGTACTGAACAGTTCATTAGGTGTTACATACAGTAGGTGTTGCATACAGTAGATGTTACATACAGTATAGTAGGTGTTACATACAGTAGGTGTTACAAACAGTACAGTAGGTGTTACATACAGTATAGTAGGTGTTACATACAGTAGGTGTTGCATACAGTAGGTGTTACATACAGTATAGTATGTGTTACATACAGTGGGTGTTGCATACAGTATAGTAGGTGATACATACAGTAGGTGATACATACAGTATAGTAGGTGTTACATACAGTATAGTAGGTGTTGCATACAGTATGCCTCAGTGGTGTGGTTAGCGACAGCCATGTTGCTGTCTATCTAGTTCACTGCAGGGCTTACAGTGCATCGCTGCAGGGCCATTTAGCCCTGGCACCGAGCCAACCTGAGTTCATTGGTAACTCTAGTGTGGCACGTCTGAGCCTTCTGCACAGTATACCTGCAGCCAGGGACAGACCTGGCTGGGGAAGCAATATCCAGAAGGAATTCAGAGGGTTTCTCCCCAGCCCTTTAGTACTTTTAATACATTGAGTGCATAGTCATTGAACAGTGAGCACCCAATAGAACTTCTCTGCTTGGCGAAGGCTTTGTGTGAGAAAATAACATGTAAATTAATATATAAATATTCACACTAAGTAAAAAAGGACATCTGTCTGGTAATATAGAATACGCTGTGCTGTCTCAAACAGCCCCTTCATGAACCAGCTAACATGACAGCTAGCAAACAGACCTGCTAGAGGTAGCAAGCAGGCACACAAACACACATTTACAAATATCGCCAGCTATGTGCAGTATGTGTGTGTGTGTGTGTGTGTGTGTGTGTGTGTGTGTGGCATGTGTGCATTGTGCAATGCCAGAATGAAATTCCTCTTTCCCCTTTGCTCACTCAGCATCTCAATTGACTGGAAATAGCATTTCCTGCTGTCAACATCCCGTTTTCCCTCTCTCCATTAGCCTCTCCATGGCTACGTGTGTGTGTGTGTGTGTGTGTGTGTGTGTGATGCCCCTGCGAGTGCTACAGCGTTATCTTGTGTCAGGGGGTTCATTTAATGTCAGGAATGACTTTATAGACCGGAGCATGTATGCCAGTTACAACATACAGTCAGTATATTCACCCGGCAGGCAGTAGCCTGGGCCAGAATGAATCTGTCTTTGACAGTAATGTCACCCACAGCCACTCGTTGCCCTCTTCCCTGTTCTTCCCTCAGTATAATTGTATTACCGACGTTGGCAGCGTGGTCAGCAAAGTGGTTCTGGTGAGGCTTGGCTTGTGTTTGGCAGAGCTGGCGCTTTGTTCAGGGTGCCCTCGAGCATCCGGCTACTGGCTGGTACAGTCGGCTCTAAGCTAGCAAAACTGAGAAGGGGCTTTATACGGCCTTGGTGTCTATGCCAGGGCTTTATGCCAACGCTGCTACACAATAGCACAGTGTGTGTGTGTGAGTGTGAGAGAAGACACCAACACAATATGCCAACATACAGTAGGCAACAGTGCAGCCATACACACGTATAAACAGGCCAGTAGGCTAGTGGTAAACAGGCCAGTAGGCTAGTGGTTAGGGAGGTTGACTCAGAGTCGAAGGGTCTTGGTTCAGTGTAAGTCACTGGATAAAAGCATAGCTGCTGATGTGTGTGTGGATGAGCTCACATGCAGATGCTGACACATGAACTCATGCTCACATTGCTGCCTTAGGAAATGTCCTAGAAATGCTTATCTTGTGCGTGTGTGTGTGTGTGTGTGCGTGCACGTCCACCCAATTGCTTTGAGTGCATTGTATGATGCAGTGTGTGCAAATGATGTGTTTGCAGGAATGCACCGTTTGCCTTTTTCTTGGCTGATGTTTTCTTTATTAAGCCTGACCTACCGATTTTCACAATTTATTTGGCATATCTAGTTCATTTAGATACAGCTAGAGTTACTTTTAAATAAACTCACAGATTAACTTACGGTCTCTTAGCAGCCAGCGTTGTCACCAAAAAGGTGGACTGAACAATTTTTTATCTAGTGCCTAGTTATGTTCAGTAAATATCTCCATACGATCTGCTAGCTGTCTGCTCTGGTGTAAACTGGTTCCTACACAGCTCTGTGAATGGGAACACAAACCAAGTGGTGCAAACTGCACACAATTGGCAATGTGAGTCCAATATGGGCTGTGGCACTTCTGAGGAAGCACCCTATGGTATTGAAGGGAGAGGTGTCTCTGTTTGGATCCTCTTCAAATATGAACACTCTTTCTCAGGATAGCTGACTGAACCTTTAAGGGCCTCTGTGAAAGGACGCGGCTTGTGCTGCACTATACGTTGAGGTTAGACGCAGCGTGACGGACAGTATTAGCTTTTCTTCTGTTTTGGCTGATTCTATTGGCCATGTGGGTATTCGTCACAACACGCAGCGTCCAAAGTTCAACCTAGTTGCTTACTGAGGGCCTGTGCTTTGCTCGACGCAGTGTAAAGCTATCGTGATGCAGGGCAAGTCATTGAAAATAATGGGTTTCAGAGCAGGGTGCTGCCATTGTTGCATTGTGTCTGAAAGGGCTATTACACTTTTACAAGGCAGCGCCCATTTAACAGGACAGATTTATAAAAATGTTGCTTACTCTGTTCAGTGAGATGAACAGTATGCCAATACTGCTCTCTGTGTTCTATATATAAAACATATTGAGGCTCAAACTACGTGTGAATGTCTAATGATAAACCATTTCTACTCGAGTACGGTTGACTCCCACAGACAAGGAGAAGAATTTGCACACTGCAGATTGTTTCATGTCAGTATACTATTGGCTGCCATGACAACTATTTACAGTCCTAGCCTAATCCATCTTTCAAATGAGGTCCTGACTCACTGTGGTCATTAAAACTCCCAGGACACTCCTCGTAGAGAGTAGGAGTGTTAACCCCAGTGCCCTGTCCAGAAATAGCCTAACAATGGTCCTAAATTGTCCCTGAAACCCAAATAGGCTAGCTCTCCCTCGGCTCACCTCGCCACTGAATGTCTAATGTGCAGTAAATGCGTGAAAGTACACTCTCTCAGTGTCCTAGCACATGTAAAGCACTCTGAGTACCTTGATAAGCGCTATACAACTGTAATAACTATGAATTATATTACTGAACTAGGTGAGACGTCAGTTACAGGTAGGTATCAGTGACACGCATGCCACATCCATGTACATATGATCAGCACAGTCACCTCCTATGCAGTATTTAGACTGATCGGCTCATTAATGTGACAACCGACCAATCCGGTCACTGGCCAGTCAATCGGTGCTCTTCTAGTTTGTTGGTGCACATATGCCTGCGTGTACGTGTGTGTGCGTGCATGTGTGTGCACGTGGCTGGACCAGCTTTTCAATGAAAATACAGTGTGTGCCCACCTCCAGTGAGAGGCTGGGTGTGTGCCACTAAGCTCTGCCCCACTCAAGTCTTTAATCTGAAGGAGCGAACAGCCGCTAGCCCCTGACTCACTGATCACCAGCCATCTGCCCTGGCCTCTGTCTTCAGTACTATACTGTGTGTTTGTGTGTGTGTGTGTGTGTGTGTTTGCAGAATAATCTCTGCAACTGCCCTTTTGCATTGCTGTCATTTCACTTTATTTATTTGTTGTTTCTTGCCAGGAAAGTTTCCTCACTATCTTAAAGGATGATGCAGAGAATGTTAATAGGAAAAACTGCTGTTAGAACACCATGCATGACCCAGACATCATTAAAACATTATTGGGTGGCTGGTTGATGGCAGTAGTTATGAACCAACTCACCATATAATAATAATTTGGCTGTAATTATTCCACATTCCAGAGCATTCACTTGTTCACTGGGAATGACTCAATATATGCATGTAAAACAAGATATTCTGGAAACTGGTAATGCTAAAACCACTAGTTTAACACTGTAAATAGAAACCATCTTTCTGTGCATTTAGCATTAAAAGTGGTGCAATAGTAATATAACTGAATAATGTAAAAGGCTATATTGCCGTATTATGGTTTCATCAGACACAATTACATTAAAGGGTTGGTTTTCAGAAGGAGATAAATCACGCAAATTTCCAGTAGCTGACTTTTTTATTCTTTTCTTGTTAATAACTGCTGCATTATGGAATAGTTCTTTATATAATTTCTTATACCTTTCAAGGTGGACCATATTAATACAATTTTGCAGAATAAAGATATGGGGCAGAGGTTCCCAAAATTGGGATTAGGGACTGTATCCAGTGAATAATTTTCATATAACTGTATAATATTATTGTCTTCATAATATTGTCATAATACATACACACACATACTGTATATCCATGTTATTAAAAAGGTAGTTCTGTACGTTTAAATGTGTACATGTTATTATCTTGGCATTAGTAACTATTTACACATATAATCATAAATAGGCACTATACCCTACAGTATTTGTTTGTGGTGATGCCTCAAAACGTTGGAGAAACACTGATGCCAGCGTTTTCTATTCCAGTTTGGGCCAATATGGAACATGGCTGGCACTCAGGCCGGCACTGTCTGTTGTGTCCATTAGCATGTGACACCAGGCTGCATTGGTAATACCTCCTAATAAATCCACAGCCTGCTGTGAGAGCAATGGGCCAGGCTGATGGCGGGATAGAGCGAGCGTCGGCTGGGAAACAGGGAAATAGCAGGGAGGAGAAGATCGGGGGAGGGCATGAATAATGAAAAGCACTGAGATCCACGCTGTCCCACCGAGCCTGATGCATTTTCTGTTATGATGGTGTCTGGTGGCAGATGGAGGATGGTGTGTGTGTGTATGTGTGTGCAGGAGGGTGTCAACAGATATAGGAGAGAGGTGAGAGGTGCTGGTAATTAGCGGTAATTGCTGTTCAGAGAGGGAGGAAGGCAACGGGTTTGTCTTTTAACCCCGGGGTGCTTGTGTGTTTGTCATGCACCCGCTCCACTGAGCATGCTCCGACCTGCTTCACATCTTGTGGCATCGTGCACGCACACGCACGCACCCACACACACACACATGCACACACGCTGAATCATCCATTACGTGCCAAACAAGACATCTGCTTATTATATCCTACTTTGCATGCCGTTTTGCCCCTAATGTTCTTGCAAAATGTTTTTCTAGTGAGCGGATGGCGTTCTGTGTTTAGAGAGAGAATGGTTACGGCTAGCATGTGGAGAGGCCCGAGACCACACGCCGTCATGGCGATGTTAAGCAATTATCGGCGACTGCAACAGCGATCTGCAGTGGTGATAGGACAGAGCTGTACAACCTGGTTTTCCTCAAGCAGATCACTGCCTGGGGAAAGACAGAGAGCTCGTGCCTGTGTTGTGTGTGCACACACAACACAGGCACGTATGTGTTTATGTTGCTGCAGCTTAGAGAGATGTTGCCATTAATGACAGGGTTAATAATATGAGAACATTGTCAGGCTATTTTGTATGCTTTACTTCAATTCCGAACTATTTAAGGTCTCCACCTGGTGTTATGGTAAACAGGATAACATACTTAATGAGTCAATACAGCAAATCTCAAGTACCTTAGCTTGGGCTTTCCCTAGAATTCTAAGTGTATATCTGGGATTGTTGTACATTTACCGGCAACTACTTTTGTTGTGACTACAGTATGTGTCACTTTTCTTAGCTTGTTTTTTTATTATTATTTAGTATGTATATATTATGTAAACCCATCACCTCCAACACATCTCTTTTGGAACCACAGGAAACCGATGTTTTTTTATAAAAACTTTGCATTAGCATTAGCAGTTTTGATGTTGTTATATATTGTATGGATACATTTTTTCAGTCATCAGCTTACACAAAACCCCAAACTGCTTCAATTACTTATGTAATGAATAGCTGAATTGCTGACAAATAGACATTTTATAACAAAAGATGTTCGAAAATGTTCCCCCAATTTCCTACAATTTGGGAAACATTGAAAGATGCTAATAATAAGAATTGGTTTGTAAATTCTTCAACACAAAATCACATTGTGCGTAGATTACAAGTGCATGATGGTGTATATCCATAGATTGGGGGTGCAAGATTAGCATGTCTGCAGTCCTGACCTGTTGCTGATTGAGAACATGTGGTGCATTATAAAGCACGTTAGCATATGTTATCGGGGGCCCTGTACAAATTGTGTGCTACTGTAGAAGACCAGAATAATGAAGGAATGAGACACAAACTTCAGTGCCCAAACACTGAACACAGTGTATTGTAACTAAAGGAAATATGATGTTATACAGTGGTAAACTGTCCCAAACAGATATGAAACAAGTGTATATATTCACTAAACAATTATATTCACAAGGTAAAGCTCTAATAATGTTTCCAATATAGTACAGGGTGAATATCATTTAGAAAGCATTCCTTTCTCCACACATTTTCATAATTGGGTTTATACAAGATTGAGAATTGGCAACAATAAACCCAGAGTAAAGCAATACAGCATGCACTTTGACCCATGAAGTCAATTTTCAGATCCAATTAGAATAGACAACAGTGCTGCTTTTCTGAGTCCTGCCTACTGTACCATGCACTGGGACTGGTCAATTCCAATTACTTTGTGGTGATTGGAATGTCGTCAACACACTAGTTCCATAAAACACACACACACACACAAGGGTGTGTCTGGTTATTGTTGGCGTAAGTACAAACAGAGGGGAGAGGTTGCATCAATCTTGCCGTCATGCGCTTGTGTGTGTGTGCGTGTGTGTGTGTGTGCGCATGCGTGTGTGCATGTGCATGCGCAGGTGTGTGTGTGTATGTTTAGAAATGAGATTCACCTTTCGGCCTGTGCCAGGTTTTACAGGAGTGCGGGTCGATAGATCAATTTTAAGTGTGAGTCACACTCAGCAAAGGCCACAGCATCCAGTTTTACTGTACTTCCACTCATCTGGTCAGGGCCATTCTGAATGTCATTCTATGGTTTAAAAACAGATTCACTGATCATTTGCAGAACTGATTTATGGTTGTTTATTGAGTTCAGTATTGAGTTAAAGACATCTGTGCATTTAGGTAATGAAACACACCTTTGCTCAAGGGAACCAGGATATTTATTAAGCGGAAAATGTTAATATGTTTTTACTGGGTCTCTTAGTCCCATTTGTAATTTCACTACAAATCACAACACAGTATTATTCATAATATATAAGCCTTTTTTATGTTGAGTGTGCTTAGGTTGTGCATATTCCTGATAAAATATACAGTATATTTAATTTGATCCAAGCAGACCTAATGGTTATATTTGCTTTCCATATTCTCCTAGAAATGTTGATCTACTGTATCTGTCTGTCTATTTCTAAGCTCTCATCCATCTATAGACACCAGTGTCCATCAGCCAGGAAGCTGTCCACCTGTTGATTTGAGTCTTGACTGTCGACTACTGTATTCCTTCCTCTCTCTTTACTTTACTTTCTTATCCTTTCATTCTCATTTTCCATTATATCAGTCCACTCACTACAAGGTGGATGTAAATATGTAAGTAATTAAGTCAAGTTTATTTATATAGCGCAGATAAAAATCACAAAGTGCTTCACAATAAAATGAAATACAAAAGAATACAAAGGAAAAACATAGATACATAAATCAACTTTTGTTTAACTAACAGCCTGCTTGAACAACACAATATACAAGTGCATTTTAAAAGCGTCGAAATAATTGAAACAATGTAAAAATGGAGGCAGTGCATTCCACAGCCATATGTGCCACTGCTTGATGGGTTCCCTCTGGTCCTAAAATGAGTGTGGGGAACCAATAACCTCCTCTGACCTGATGGCTTAAGACTACGGGTGGCAGTGTGACGTTGTATGAAGAGCTGCTGTTGCTCTCTTTCAAATACATTATCAAGCTACATCTTTAATCAAAGGCGTTATATTTGACAACTCAAATAACAATTTCCATGTGGCTTTGATGCACATTAAATAGAATGAGAATGAAAATGGTTTGGAGTGGTTGCTCTCTGAAGCAGAGCCTTGGGTGCCGTGGTGTCCATGCACTGCCATGACATCTCCTGCTAAGTGTAAAGAGAACACCGCATAGATAGAAGGAAGCCACGTTTACAATCCCAGCCTGGAAACATTAAGATGAATGGAGAGGAGACACACTAAAAAGAATGAAACAGATCAAATGAAATTAATCAAGAAGAGACATAATCAAATGTAGACTGATATTGCGTTGACACAGCGATCGCCGTGCGGGGGAGGTGTTTTCTCAAACAGATCAGGAGATACAGCGTTTTGTCAGATACGTGCGGTAAATCTGTCTCCGATTATGTGAAGATGATGGCTCCATTTTTATGGCCTGTTTATCTTCTCAGGATATTTACCACATGATGGCTGCTCAGACACCCGGCAAGGAAGAGTACGTCTGATGGAGCCTGAAGCAGGCATAGCTTAGCTAGGATGACAGTAGTCTCTGAAGGAATGCTTATCTCGTTCCATGTGTGTTAAAGTGTGCTTATTGTATGGCCGATACATTACGTGCGGTCTACTGACTGTCTATTATATTGTGTTATACTATACCGTATACCTTATCAATCTCTTGTCACTGTTATCTTCATTATTATCTTTAAATCATCTTAGTATCCTCCAGACAGTGACTCCTCCCGCTCGCCTTGCTCCTACCCGCAGAACAAATGCATTTCATGGTGTCTTGCCATGCGCTAAACCTCTAATAGCTGTGTTTTGCTCTGTGATTTTTCATTTAACTATTTTTAGTCAAAATAACATAGGCCTGTATGCACATGCTCCAGATGTTCTATTTTGTTTGTTATTTATATGCATTTGTTGGCTCCAGGCTGTAATATTTCCATTTATAATCTTGCCACCCTATTTAAAAACGGTGGATTACAAATAAAGAACATTCAGTTTGTACTGTAGTTCAAAGTAACATATTTAATCAGTATCACTGCCTGCTGATAATTCCAGTGTATTGTAATATTCAGTACATGAATCATGGTAATGTGTGTAAATGACCCCAGTGAGCTCTGTCTCACAGTCTAAACAGACATGACTGCTGTGGTGTGGCAGTGTGTCATACACCCTGTCACTCAGTTAAGCACTCAGCTACATATCAACATACATTCTGTCTGCTCGTCTGGGCTTCTGACTGACTGTGTGGGAGAGTGTTGTTATATCTACCCCTGCGTGTGTGTGTGTGATATATCTATCCCTGCCTGCGTGTGTGTGTGTGTGTTATATCTAACCCTGTGTGTGTGTGTGTGTTATATCTACCCCTGCGTGTGTGTGTGTGTGTTATATCTATCCCTGCATGTGTGTGTGTGTGTTATATCTAACCCTGCGTGTGTGTGTGTTATATCTATTCCTGCGTGCATGTGTGTGTGTGTGTGTCATCGTACAGTATGTCCATCTGCTTAGATAGAATTGACAGTAAACTAGCCTACATAAAGTAACAAATTATTCCCCTTCCTGTGCGTGTGTGTGTGTGTGTGTGTGTGGAAGGGGGTACCTTTGTAGGTCTGTTTGGGCTACATTTAAACTACATTAAATAACACACATTTCAGTTAGTAACTGTGTCTTTACCTTTTCCCTGTCTTTTCTATGTGTGTGCGTGTGCGTGTACAGTATGTGTGTGCGCATGTGTGTGCGTGTGCATGCATGCGTGTACAGTATGTGTGCGTGTGTGTGTGTGTGTGTCAGCCATGGGATTTGGGGGGAAGAAAAGCCGTGACACATGGGGAACAGTGACAGGCATGACAACACCCAGCTCTCCTTCTTACACACACACTATGGGCACCTGAGTCTTGTGTAGGAAGCCCGTGGGTGTTTGTGGCCTTTTCAACTAAAACATGTTTGTGCAATTTAACCCAGCATCTATTCACACACAAACAACCAGAACGCTCAAGGTTGTGCACCCTTTTTTTCTTTCTTTCTCTTCTTTTGTTTTCTTTTCTGAATCTCCCTCTCTCTCCCTGCCTTTCCCTCGCTCACTAAATACGCTTCACTCTGTGTGCGTCATGCATTCATCGATGCTGAGATGAGATCGCTGTGCCACGTCTGTTTGTGCTTGCATCTGCCTCATAAACTGTGTCGTGCTCCGACCAATGGAAGCAAGCAGGTGTCATCTGTGGCGGGAGAAAAAGAAAAAAAACACACAAAAACACAGTTCTTCCTCAGTTTCTCTTAATGTCATGTCTGGAAAGGTCAGGCTTCACGGAGTTAAAACAGCATGCTACTTCGTCTCTCACCAGCCTTCCCCGCATTTGGGATGCTGTTTCTGTTATTTTCTGCCCTCGCTAATGTGACTTGATGCTTCTCAGCTTGTCACACTCGGTCAGGGAAGTTCATCCTGACTGCTCACAGCTCAACATCTCCCCCTAGAGGGTGACATAGGAATTCACGAAGAGAAAAAAATCCAGCTCCGGCTCCGGCTGCCCTTAAGCAAGTCCTTCTTTGCTGCTTGTGTTTTCTGTACACTTTAAGTGCATGTGTGCATGCTTGTGGTTTAGTGTTCAGGGGTTGTGTTCGTGTGTGTGTGTGTGTGTGTGTGTGTGAGCATGTTTATAAATGTCATATATATGTTTTTGTGTGTGTACTGTAGGCCTTTGTGTGTGTGTGTGTGTGTGTGTGTGTGTGTGCGTGTGTGTGTGTGTGTGTGTTCTGAGTGTGTGCATGTGTGCTTGACGGATTATGTGTGACAAGTGAGTGGAGTCAGCCCTTTGATGAGAACCTGCAGGGGATTGAAAATGCCCTTGTCCTTTTGTATTATACAGCACATCTCTTTACTGTCCTGCTTTGCTGTATACTGGTCCTGGTGATCAATTGGCAGTTTGACTTTGAAACTAGACAAAAGTTCCTTTGTGTAGCGAGGCCTCCACATAAGTTGTGCTCACACAGCAATGTGTTTGTGCCTCTGCATCGGTATGAATGACATGATCATCTATTGCTCTGGTTATGGTCTGTGGATAAAATCTATGGATAAAATATTACCTTGTCTCAACTCGTGTATGCAAGTTTTGTAGTCATCTTACTTGCGGTGCAGAATAGTGGAGGTGGTGGATAATTATCTGTGAGTTGTTTTTGACCATATTCTGCTTCTGACAGGCATTTAAGAGCAGATAGGCCTACATTCATTTAAATATATGATGGCATAATATTATATTTCGTAAGACCAGCCCTCCACAGGAAGAGAAGCAACATCATTTTGTCCTGTTCTGCATAGCACAGGTTAGTGTGTCATTATTTGATGATCTGATCCGACGTTGACAAGATTGCCAAGACAGCCTGCTCAGCGCAGCCCCAAAGGGGGTCCGCTTTTCAGGTTCTCGTTTTATAAAGGCGAAGAACCACTTATCTCTGATTTAGGCAGAAGAAACTTCATTCAAATTAAGCAATAAATAAAGAAACATCTACTATTTATTAGAATTACCTTTGAGTTGTTTCCAGACCAGGCAGGCATTTAAGCATGCAATGCATCCACATATTCATTAAATAGCCTATCAACCAGCATCGGGTTATTAAATATAGGTATATATAGATTATGGCACAATATTATAATTTGTAAAGCCAGTCTATCAGAGGAGGGAACTGTGTCATAGAGCTATATTCGTGCATGACAGTGAACGGTACTTTGGCCCATATAGCACAGATTAACAGGCTGTATTTGATCATCCGATGGTGAAAGAATATAGCCTATGCCCAAAGAGCCCTCTATATGTAGTGGTTTACTACATTCAGGTTCACTTTTTTAAAGGCTGAACACCACAAAATCAGATTTATCTATAGCGGCTATATAGGCCTAGTAGACTAGTAGTATGCCTATATTATTAAGTCTTTAACCGGCCAGGACAAAGGTGGTGCGTAGCTGTTTGTCATACCTCTTCTCCGAGCCGGTCTCTTCTTGAACGTATTACAACTCTCCATGTTGTTAACTCTAGGGGCAAGGTCTCTAAATCCAGCATATTTAAGGGTGTGGTATTTAAATGATGCCTGTTTTCCACCGCCACATTTATCAACGTGCGATCATTCTTACGCTCGTTTGGTGAGATACAAATAGTTTCATAAATCTGGCTATCATAAGATGAATTCTGCACTCGGTCTGCGCTGGTTTCAATGTTAGATTGATAAATGAGGGCAGCTGTGTCTAAAAGATCAGGAATGAAATGTCCAGGTAGTCTTCCAACCTGGGCCCCTTATTCACCAGTATAGGAGATTCACACTGCAGTGCAGTTGT
Organism: Amblyopsis rosae; assembly: GCA_025399935.1. Classification (NCBI taxonomy): domain Eukaryota; kingdom Metazoa; phylum Chordata; class Actinopteri; order Percopsiformes; family Amblyopsidae; genus Amblyopsis; species Amblyopsis rosae. Next base: position 17,894 of record JAODTR010024570.1, read on the forward strand.
CTTGCTGGATATCTGCTCGCTGATTGAATGACAAGGCCCGTCATCACACAAAACAGAGCCAAGACGGTGTCTGACCCTGTAGTGTAAACTATGTGTTTACACCATAGCCTGGGTCACAATGGGCATCTCCTGCTAACTCTGACGAGGGTGTCATGTCATCGCCACAAGGTGATGTTAGGGAATGGGCAAACATTTCACTGTATACACTCTTTAGGATACTCATTTATGAATGTCTTCCCTTTGTCTGAGCAATGGGACGTCCCCCTTCCCCAATATAAGTGATATGCAGGGACACAGGTGTTGCATGTGTGATTGACAGGTCAGATATGGAGCTGTAGTGTCGTGACCTCCCACAAGTTTATACGTTCTGTCATTTGTCTCGCCCATATCCTCCATGTCTCTCTGCTGAGAGTATTGCTACGCAATACATTATTTTATTGGCATTTGAATTGGATGTGTATTAAGGTAATTATTACCTGTGCTCCTGCCTGCTGGCACACACACACATTCACTGCCACGAGTGATTTAGTCCCGTCTCGAGCCAGTGCACAAGCAGTAATTCATCTCTCTCTCTCTCTCTCTCTCACACACACACACACACATGCATGTGCAATCTCACACTTGCTCACTATTTTAGATGCACTGATAGAAATACACATCTAGATAGCATTGTTGATTTCTCACTCGTACACCCCCCCCCCCCACACACACACACACACACACACGCACACAGGACAGATGTACCCACATACAGTACAAATCAATATGTATGTACTAGACATACATGGGTCATAGCACTAAAAGAGAAATGATACCATATTAAATACATAGAGGACACCCTAAATGGCAGAACTCTGTGCTATAGATACAGCAGTGTGTTAGGAAGATGTGAAGTATGCTTGTAGAATTCTAGAGTGGCCATGAATCATAGCAGAAGGCTGTTTACTCAGGCCAGAAAAATATGACTGCTCCCATATCTCTGCAAGGCCATGAAGCACAGGACAATATGAATGGCCACTGTGTGTGTGTGTTTATTCCTTCTAATTTGACATCAAATGTTTTCACTGTTGTATCCCAGGTCCAGGTGATAGTGAATTCAATCGATTTATCAGCAATCAATTAATTAACAAATTAATCAATCAATTAAAATTTGTACATATATCAATTTTATTACAAACTCAAGGTCCAAAATACAATACAATGATAAAAATGACATACATTATAGAATTAGAATAATAATAAAATCATATATTTTATATTGTTAACAATATGTAATCAGTGTCATACATAAAGACAACTGTACCAATGTTTCCACAACTGGGATTGGTATCGTATAGAGCTAAACCATATATTGGATAAACTTTTTTTTTCCATTTTCAGATTACTCAATGCGGCAAATTCATTTATGCATTAGATTTCTTAATACAGCATATAAACAGTATATATATATACAAAGAAATTTGAATGGAATATGTAATGTTCTTAAAAAGAGGGCAAACACTACAGATGATTGAACAACACAAGATATTAGATAGATACAAGAGTGGATATGAGTGAATAAGTGAATAAATAAAGCAAATCAAATACATAATTCAACACAGAAGAATGCTAGTGTGTGTGCATAAGATAACCATGCACCATGCTGAGCATCCCGGTGTATGTGGACACTGTCTTTCCCAAAGCCTGTTCTGGGCGGCAGTACGAGACCTTTTCCCCCAGGTCAGTGGTTTACAAATGCTTTGACAACCCTCACAGAGGTGCTTCATGTAGTCTGTGAGCCCCCTTGGGCATACTGTAATAATACTTTTATTGACGGCAATAAAACTAGAATTATAATTACCTAACATTTTCAATTATTAAAATTACATTTTAAGTTATCTTTTTTTTTTTTTGCTCTCAACCCTTGCATTGAAGCTAACCCTTTCCTGGAGGGAACTAGCCTCTGTCTAGTCAAACAGAGAATGGAGTCCAAAAGGCTGATCAGTCAAAGGCTGACACAGTGGAAAATATTCCTTATTTAGTCACTCAGTCTAGCATTGAGTCTAAAAGTCATATTTTTCTTAAAACAAGTGAACAATAATTTGCCATGGAGCTGAGGTAATTTTAACTCTTTCTAATGCAAATTAATTTGTTTCATGAATTTTCCTCAATCAAGGGACATTATGCATGATACCAGTGGGGTAATCTTTTTGCCTCATTTGGAGAAATTACTGCTTGTTTTGGAGGAAATTATAAGACCGGGTGGATGTGAAGTAAAAATTACCTCAGCCTATTATCCAAATGGGCTGATTTACACGACTCAATACTTAATGAAATGACTTGTTAAAACAGATATTACCTCGCACTGCGGGGGGGCACCGTGTCGTGCATGCGTGCAAGATGGAAGACAGCTAAGCGTTCGCTGCTGGGGTGGATTATGACGGGTGCATGTGTGATATAACACAGCTGTAGAGAAACACCTCTGGCAGGAGAGGAAATATGGAAGAGAGACATATATTGATAGGATGAGTCAAGTGCGTTTTTCTATGTTTGTATTTTATTTAATGATTTATTTTAATTTACAGGCTGTACTTCTGTTTTGTTCAGATGACCTTAAATGGTGTTGGGTCAAATGGAGGACAGCTACAGTGAAGACAGGCAAACTGAGAGAGGGAGAGAGATAGACGTTGCCAAGATAGTTAAAATTCCTATTTTCCTGCCTCAGCTCAGAGAGGACGATGTGATACGAGCTACATACTATACTTAACATTGTGTTTCTGGAGTATATGATAGAAATGGAAATGTACAACTTATACGGTATACGTTGTGAGAGCACAATGATATTCAGAGCTTGTTATTCAGCATTTAAGTAAGGTGCTCTGTTTGTGTCTCACTATTGTGAGTGTATATATTTTGTCTCTGACTTTGCTCCCCAAAACCTGGGCAAAAGGCCCTGGCTACCCCTCCTTGGTCCATGTTGGCCCGTGTTCCATCAGCCCTGAACTTAAGCTGTTAAGAGTCTCTCCTCCTCCTCCCACTAAGAGCTTTAAGGCAGAATGTGCATAGAAAGCAGTTTTTGGGGAAGGATGAGAGACCAGATATAGCTCCAGATGCTTCAGGAGGAGGAGTTGACCTTGAAATGTCTCGTCGCTACTGGCAGGGCTTTCATTAGACAAAGAGGTTCCTGGGTGTCGTTTGACATGGATAGAGATGTATTGGCTTAAAGGAACACCCTTATGTATCATTATCTAGGGTGGGCTTTTCCTCCTCACTATGCAATGAAACAATAACATAAGAGATGTGTTTACTCTCTAACCCCCCCTTCTTTAATTTCCTGTACAGATCTGTTGATCCCAGAAGCTATTATTGTGAGCCACATGACCTCTAACCTGTGTGGCCCCGCCCCTTATGTCTCTCTGCAGGCAGACCCGCGAGCAGGAAACACCCCCAGACTTCTTTTACTTCTCTGACTTTGAGAGACACAATGCTGAGATCGCTGCCTTTCACCTGGACAAGTAAGCCCCCCCCCATCCCCAGTTGCAGCTGTGTACATGTACATTATATGTGTGTGTGTATAGCATATACCTGCCTCTATCTTTCCATTGCTTTTTCTGTTAGCATCTCCTGGCCTGATGTGTGTGTGAGGGGGGTCTCTGAAGGCTGTGACTCGGATAGGGAGAATGGCGTATTGCTACTGCTAGCGTAGCTCCCTCTCGCTAACAGCCACGCTCTGTGGCTCTGCTGCCTTTACAAGTCTAACACTCCATGACCCACCCGCCGGAAAGACGTTAGCGAGAGAACAATAAGCAAGAGGTTTTCAATTGGAGAAAGACGTTCAATTGTGGTATTGTTGTTAAAAGTCCCTGTGATGTTCAAAGCTAAAGATACTGTAAGAAAGAGCCGTGGTGATGCTTTGAACTTTAAACGTTTTGAACCACGACCTCTTCAAAGATGTCATTCATACTGTAGTTACCGTGGATATTTTAGAACCATTTCAAAACAAGACCTCCTCTGAAAAGCGTCACGTCACCGCCGACGCATGCTGTGAAAGCCACCACTGTAAGCGCACAGAAGAACACACATCGTGCACGTCGGACACAGCGGGTAGTGATGTGTGGAGCCTACATGCCAGCCCTCCGGCACAGTGACACACATCCACAGCAATGGAGATAGCAGGCGGTCTGCTGTGCATCTGGTCTTCAGTTTACACACACGCACGCGCGCTTGCACGCTGAAGGCGTATGTGTGGCTTACAGGCATGATAAACTTGTTCTAAATATAAGACAGGCAGGGTTTGCCAACAACAGCAGCTTTATTTCCCTCCAATGTTGTCTGTTCTGAATTAGAGCCTAGCTGCTCTGCTGGTGGAGAGGCTTAGCCACAGCGCCCCCCAGGGTGCACCGCGCACATGCACACACAGGCACGCACACACACAGACACACATGTGCGCACACACACACTCACACAGGTACACACATGCACACATACACTCTCAGACAAACGCGTGCACGCACGCACACACAAGCTCCTATAAAGCAGCATTTGCAGCAAACGCACGCACACACACACAGGCACATGTACTAGAATATACACTTTTCCCTAGCACTTCAATGAACACACAAACACACAAACACACACACACACACACACACAGTCACCCAGTCCATATATGTTTCTGTACAGACTTTACGCATTATTAATGATGTGATTGGATTACTGTAAAAATGGCAAATGACTAGTGTGGGAGAGAGAGAGAGGGGGGGGGGGGGGGATAGGGAGAGAGAGAGAGAGAGAGAGAGCGAGAGAGAGAGAGAGAGGAAAGACAATGAAGGGAGGGGTAATTGAGGCTGGTAATAATGTTGTCTTTATTCTAGCATACATAAATGTATTCTTATTGTTATTATGGCTGCAGGGTGAGGCCCAGGAGCTCACATGTCTGCATGTATATGTCTGTCTGTCTTTCTGTCTGCCTCCTCCACTCTCTCCATATGGGGCCTGTCTCTCTGGAATAGTGCTACTTGATAATGTCGTTTGTCTCACTGTAATGACTTCTCTCCCAGCCTCCTCCTGTGTAACAATCTCTCTCTCTGTCGCCACCTGGTCTCGTACCCCCCCCCCCCCCCTCCCCCCTGCCCTGGAGGCCTTGGCCATTAGGTGTTGTCAGGGAGATGCATATTTAAAGGGACTGCGCCGGTGTTAAAGTGCACTGCTGCTGACATCAGGGGCTGTGCGTGTTTGACATGAGTGTGGCCTGGCACATCACTCACCAGGACAGACAGGACGACTGCTTGAGTCGGGCCTCCTCTCTCTCACTAGAACACGCATACACACACGCACGCGCACACACAAACACACAAACGCACGCGCGCGCACACACTGTTTTTTTGTTTGATCTTCACACTTTTTGAAACATCCAACACTTCATATACTGTATATTCCAACAATTCATATACTGTATATTCATAGCTTTGCGACCTCTTTCATCGTGCAGAATCATCTCTCTATTATGATCAGGGACGTGCTGTGAGATATAAGTCTGGCTAGGCAGGGGAAAAAAAGCAGGCTACCAACATCTGAAATACGGGG
>JAODTR010024581.1:0-23458 GCA_025399935.1 Amblyopsis rosae
AGCGTGTCAGTCGGATTCAGGAGTTCCTCAAAGTGTTCCTTCCACCGCCCAATTACCTCCTCAGTTGAGGTCAACAGGCCCGTCAGGTCCACATGCTGATTTTGATTTGATAGCTTGAAGTTTATAGCTCCTGCTCAGTGATTATGGAGTCCGAAGGATTTTGGTAGTCCTTTAGGTTTTTTCCAGTTTTCACAACTTTTCATGGATTTGATACTGTTCCGTATTGTCAATTTCAACAGTGTTGTAGAGTGCTTTAAAGTATGTGGTTCTAATGTCACCAATTTGTATCGCTAATTCCTCTTTTTGGGGTTTGTTCCGTTTTTTTCCAAGTTATTTTTATTTATGTACTCTTCCTTTATGGAATTAGTGTCAGTTGCATTTTGTTGTACTGTGCTGTCTTGATTCTGAGTGTACATTTATATGATTTTATTGTCTCACATTAGTGAAGGCGTAGATCTCTGGTGTTGCACTTGGGTCTCTGTTTTTGGTTTGATCGTGTTCTCCTAAGGGCTTTCCTAATAGTTTTACAATTTGTGTCAAACTATTGGCTTTCTGTATTTCTGTTTGGTTTGTTTGATCCCAGCTTTAATTGTGTTGCTTTTGCTGTTTGCTGTTTGCTTGAATATATAATTTGTTATTTACAGGTTGATGCTTTTTTTTTACTGTGGGTGTACATGGTATCCAGAAAGTTGTGTATGGTTTGATTGGATTTTTTTGGCTACTGATTGCTGTTTGGTATTCCTTCGTGCTGTTTCGGGTCCATCTGTATGTGTTTTTGATGTTGTGCAGCTTACTGGGATGTGAGTTTGTGGTTATTTCCATGTCTGTCTCTCTCTCTGTCTGTCTCTCTGTCTGTCTGTCTGTCTCTCTCTCTGTTTGTCTGTCTCTCTCTCTCTGTCTCTCGTGACAATGTACCTATTCATTTTAAAGCCTAGCATGGCCCCTATCAGTCTATATGCTGTACAGTATATACTGTACACATAATATACTTAGAGAGAGAGAGAGAGCGAGCAACAGAATAAAGGTTAGGACAGATAGGGCTTTGCTAATTCAGTGCAGCGGTGCAATAGGCGAATGGCTCAGGTGTGAAAGGCACGAGCTGAACTGTGGTGTGTGATCTGATTAGCTAGCATTAGGACCACTGTTATATTTATACACAGGCTAAAGATATACTGACTGTACATATAAACTGTATATCTTGAATGAAGCATTCAGGTGTGTCACATTAACACAGTGTTAATGTGACATTGGGGATGCCACCCATGTCTGCTGTTTGCCTGAGGAGTCACAACGCAGTGATTCACTTTTGTTCTCCCGTGTGTCTGTGCAATGTGACACTAAGAGATTACAGCTCAGCCATTTGCTCCTGCCTGCTGTGGTCGGTTGGAAATTCTTAAGAGGCTGAATCAATGGCAGCTGGTGGTGGTACACTGAAGAAGGATCACAGGGCATAATGTCACAAGATAATGCGACGAGGACGATGTGTTGGAAGACCACCCCACCCGATATGTCAGCGTGGGGCATAGGAGGTGTCTGGGAAACACTAATCACTGTGTTTGTGCACTGATCAGTGAGGGATTGGAGAAGCCTCCCTATCTGAATATAGAGTACCGTCCACAGGCATAGGCTTTGGTAGGGATGCCAGGGACGTGTCCCTACCAATTTCAGAAGAACATCAAATTGTCCCTATTCAGATGAATCAGAACCGCTTTATTTTATTTATGTTTTCCGTGTTTCTCTCACATCTGTTATCTCTGCAATACCGCAATGCAAACAAAATAAACACTCGTGCCAATGTCATGGTATTAGCCCAAAAAGAAAAACACACACAATCCTTATATGGCGCGTTCCTATGGCAACGGCTTGCCATACGCTCCAGTTACATCGGAACTAAGAATTAGTCACATCCGAGTTAAAACATGTTGATACCAGAGAGAATGGACAAAGATTTTAGTAGTTATATTACAGTAAATTCACTCTGGAATATAGTTGGTTATACATGCCATCGATATGTCAATATCGAAATGTTGTTCATAAACAAAGGTGCCTGTTTTTATTTCAAACGTAAGACCTTCGTCACATCTAATCTTCACTAAGGTACCCATAAACTTTTGATTGTTTGAAAATTGGTGGAAAGCAAGGTGGGGCTTTTTATATAAGAAAACGGGACACTGGAATTACTGTGCGTTTACATCTTGCCGCCCGCAGTCGCTGTGGTTTCTGGTTTCTAAAGATGTGAAAAGTGTCCCAATGAGAGATTGATGCTGCTAAATTGTTATGAAATCTGAGATTTTGACAGACCCATACATTCTAGGCTAAAGGCTGAAAGTTGTCCCTGCCAATGTTTAAACCAAACCTACGCCCTTGGTACCGTTTCCTCATGCTATTGTATACAGCTTATTTAGGTATTTGAGGTCAAACACTGTACTATATGCACTATATGTACAATGTGTATCTGTGTAGCACAGAGGGGGAAATTATGCTTGTTCTAGTTAGTATATTACTGTATGTTGTTGACCGGCTGCAATATACTATCAAGACACATTTAGTTAGCGGGATAAAGGAAATACACCTCCAGGGAGCATTTTTATTATTTTGACCATTGTTTTTATTGTTGACCTAATCTCATTTTACCATGTCATCCTTGTTTCTTTATTACCGTTATTTCTTTAATAGTTGAAAGGGACTAAAAAGAGCCTGGAATCCAAATGTGAGATTATTGGTTTTTGGATTTAAATGTGTTTTTTTTTTTTTTTTTTTTTGTGAGCGACACAGAAAATGTGATTCAGTTAGAATTAAATGGCATACCAGCATTCTGCTATTATAACTGTGTGCTTGCCCAAACACACTTGGGCTATTTGAAGGAGAGTGATGGTTTTCTCCTCAGATGACCCGCCCGTATTTACTCGTCCAAAACCCTGCGGAGATTGTTTGGGATGAGTTGGACCAGGGTGAAAGAGAAGCATGAATGCTCAGCACACTGCCCTGTATGTGGGAACCTCATCAAGGCTGTTGTGAATGCATTGAAGCCGGTTGACAGAATGCCAAGCATGTTCAAGGCTCCCGGCAACACAAAGGATTGCTACTTTGAAGAATCTGAAAGATGGATCACTTTTTTGGTTACTTCATCATTATTCAATAGACCATGCGGCCATTTTGTGTTGTTTTTTTATTTTTGTCTTTGCCATATCTACAATGCAGAGAAAAAAACAACACATATACTTTATATATTCATTTATTATTTATTCTTTACTGATTTGGTGTAATTTAATTCCATATAACTGGATTGATTTACGTGAACAAAGATTGTTGTGATTCAAATACCTTTTACACACAATTAAAATCTCCTTCTCTGATTCCTGTTTCATGACGTTTTCCTTGCATGTGTGGGTGTGGTGACCTGCCTACTCTTTTCTCAACGTGTCACTGGGAATACTGCTTCCCCAAGCATAATTCAACCACCCACACCTCCACTAGAGGTAATCGCACAATGATGACAGAATGACCTAAGTCAAGTGCAATAAGCCAGCCACTGTTGACATTGTGAAGTGATGATGATATAGGCATGTGTGCCTATTTCCTCTTTTGCACTGAAAGGTGTTGTACAGTCAGCATGTCCCACTCAATAGAGTAGTAGAGTTGTAAATCCTTCACCCCGCTGCTCCCTAATAGATATCAATATAAAGCTATTAACCGCACATAGGTTATGCATACTGGTTTTATACTTCAGTGAGGGGTTTGAATGTTTGAAATGTCATATAGCATAGCCCTCAGTCCTCAGCGTATTATAAAAAGCTTCATACAGTATGATGCCACTACTTCCAAATTCACAAGCCATGGGCATTTTTAAACCATGACAAACTAGCGTAAGATACTGTATCCAGTATACTACAACCATTTAACAACCACAAACACCATTAAACGTTTTGAACACATGCATATTTTACTAAACACAATAAAGCGAGATAAGATATTATATAAACAAATTATTTATATAAATAATAGCATGCTGGAGCTGCTGCCGACCCGACTCTGGATAAGCGGATGAAGATGGATGGATGGATGGAAAAATAGCATTAATTTCAAACTATTAAACTCATGTGTCCCCCACCCCCCAATAAATATAAAAAAACGTCTTGCTAACCCCCCGATATTATACTACCAGGTTATACATTTCCCTATTCTGCTGGTTATTAAAAGTTTCTAAACTGTCCAAACTGACAAATCATATGCACAAATGTGTGTGTGCATATAGACTGTATCAGGTTAGAAAGAGGTTAGAAAGAAGGAAATCTGGACAGTGATATTTAAAAAAGTTTAATTGACAGATGTCCTCACCAAGATGAGATGGAACAGGTGTAGTAATGAGTATACACACCACAAAATAGACAGACACACATACATAATAATGAGCTCACTGTCCTGGTTAAGACTTATAGGTCAGACATGACCACACATAAAAGGTTCACGTTAAATTACTCCTAAATGGGCCTAGATGTTCATTTCAGAGGAGGCCGTTATTGGGTTGATATTGTCTCGCCATTCCTTCTGTTATGTGTATTTGCATGGTTGCCTGTTGGTAAATGCTTTTATGTGTGCAGAATGGGTGACAGGCATGTAATGGGCACATACTGCACTAGGAGTTTGAGGCTGCAAGCTACCTGCTGAGACTGATTATTCCATGGAGTCGTATTGAGAGATGTTCTTTTCTGCACTTTGCATGCTGTGTGTTACAGTAGCTATATGCTGCTGTATCTTTCTGTAGGTGTCATGTACAGTATTATAAACATTCCCTCAAATAATGCACACGCATACTGAGTATATACTTCATGCACAGATATGTACATACACACGCATACCTTACTTTTTTGATTGAGGTTCTGGGCCAACGATACCAAAAATTGAGCTGTTGCTTGGCAACATCGCTGCAGCACTAAAGAGAATTCTATTCTAAAAACCACAAAGTAAAACACACCGAATGATAGGTTATTAACTGTTGGTGCAGAGTAGGGTTTTCTATTTTCATCAGTTTTATTTTAAGATTATTTCAAATATGCTTGTATTTCCTACATCTCATAATTACATATAATGCTACCCCCTCCACCACCACACACACAACAAAGAAACACAAATTAAAAACAAATGTATTTAAATTTCAAGGAAAATTCACAAAATGTTATTAGTAATGTTAATACAACCATATATACTATATTCAACAGTAATCATGTATGCAAAGGTTCTACAGCTCACCACTGCTCTTCACAGCATTATGGCAGCATAAAAGCTGTGGCCCTGCTTCTAACTTCTGTAGTGTAGTGCCATCTAGTGTTCGTTTGAGGGATTGCAATCTCATATTGCAGACACCAGCAGACTCTCAATAGTTTATCCTCATCATCACACTACGTTAAGACATCAGCTCAACTCGGATAGGTCAGGCTGCCAGAGCTGGTAGTCAGCCACTTCACCTTCACGGCAGTGTAAACCCTTCTGAGCGTGAACAGTAGGGCGATGATGGCAAAGTACGAAGCGTAGACAAAGAACTGTTGAGAGGGGAAAGGGTTAATATGTGTATTATCATTTAGTTACGTTACATAATTAATAGTGTGTACTTCGTATGCGTGTGTGTGTGTGTGTGTGAGTACCTGTGAGGTTATGGTGAGTTGCAGAGACTTGGTATTAATAACAACACCAGTTAGGATGCTCTGGAGAACAGTGCCCATGAAGTTGTTCACACCAAACACCAAGGCAAAGCGTTCCCTGTTGAGCTTCTTGGCTATCTGAAAACTAGGGTATACACAATGCTTTGATTCCAGGTACTTTAATGGGCTTACTAAATTCCAATTAGTATTCACAGCAGCGAAAAACATCACAGAACCTTGACAGTAAACAGCGTCCGCCTGTGATTAATTTGCCTGTACACACGCGCGCACACACACACACACACACACACATACACACACACAGAGAAACATCTAGTGTTCCTACAGTACGTGCATATGGTGATCAACAGCATGTAGAGGGTTTTGACGAGGGTGAAGCAGGTGTAGCACAGCCAGATGTCGTCGGTTATATCCATCAGGAAAAGGGCCCCTGGATCACGGCCGTGAAACCCCCCAGAATCAATTCTCCCCACATGTCCCACTCCAGAGACACGTGTCCAACAGCAAACGATGCCACCGCTCCTGTGAACACACGTCAATCTTTTAAGGCCCCATACATACTGTTGAAAATATTTGTAAAACATAGTTCTCTATTTATCTTGTTAGATATTTGACATCAAAGACACCTTTAAATTATTTTTCAGGATATAATATTATGCATGACAGTGTTATGCAATAAAATACATCATAATATTAGTTCAATGTAAAACATTTTTTACAATAGACTATGTGACTGACCACCTGACACATCATTTTGCATATACAGTAGGCCTACAGTACAATTATGTTCTAAATATAATGTTAGGTCTTTATAGTCAACACTTACTCTGGAATCTTTGAGATCTCTTAGTACTATTGTGAACAGGTTTACACAGATGTTCCTAGATAGCTGGTAGCTCTATAGCACTTAATTATTTGTTGCTAAACAAAAATACTTCTATATTGTCATACAAATATTTTAAATACAATGTTTAGACATTTGGGACCTTAGGGGTTCTATATAAACCCTTAATGTTTTACTTAGAAACCTAAAGTCAGTTGAGCATTAGTAATTTTGACCACAAGGTGGCGCTGGATGTCTAACTGCTTCTCTTGCTAATCTACTGCTCAGCCCCTGTGGAGAAGGAGAAGGTGAACTGTGAAGGACAATGAATCTATGGGAGATTGACAATACTTTAATCTAACTAATTGTTTAAGGATTCTCCCTGTGATTTATATCTCTTCTAATTTCACCTCAGCATAATCCTTTCACAAAAAGAAAGAAAGAAAGAAAGAAAGAAAGGAAGGAAGATGGATTGATAAATACAAAATGAGAGTTAAGAACTTCCTCTCTTAACACTTTTTTACTTTACTATTAGAAATTATCTTTGAGGATTGAATGATACATTGGAAATGTATGTTAGCCCTACTGTACCATATGATGACATGATGCTATATTTATTCTAAAATAATGTTGCTTACAGTTGCTGGTGTATGGTGAGCCATCTATTGACAACTGATAAAAGTTGGATTAAAGTATCTGAAATGCTGTAAAGGTATGTAAATCGTTATCCAGTGCAAAATACAATTTTACTTTATTGTGATTTTATTTGATTAAAATGTAAAAAAAAAGATTCCTTTGTGCATATAGCATAAACATACAATACAAATAATGCTGAATATATAAGGAATAGTCTTAATCAAGTCCCCTTTTCTGATAGGGATGAAATGTATAGAACATAACATTTACACCGTTTACGTTTGAAGGCTTACAGTATAGGAGTAGAATGACATTGGCTTAGAAAACAGCGCCAGAAAATACAGCTTTGGTTCAGCTATTCAATGTTTAGAGAATACGTATCGGAGGTAATTAAAGGTAAGTGTTAGTGGTATACAGTATGTTGCCTCATGCTAAATAACAATGAATCTTCAGAGCGAATGGCCTTAGAGAAAACGTGATGGCATCATTCAAACCAAATGAGCGACCGTTGGGAGGAAATGGAATCAAAGTGAAAAGGGCTTACATAATTTCTCCATTAAATAAAATAGAATTGTTGTATAAATAACTCGTTATGACTAATTTAAACACCACACAAATTAGATTGGTCAAGGTGTATCACAGCTCCCCAGGTGTAGAATCAACTATTTTTCACTCTCCTCTTCCAAGGTTGGTATTTTGTAACATCACCTCATTTACATGCTGAATATGAATGCAGGAGACAACGCCGTGCTTTTTACCCATATTTTTATCAACACTATGCATATTCATATTTCCCATTTTACATAGTTCTACCATGTTCTTCCCAGGGGGTGTTTCTGAGCATGGTGAGGACAGTAAACACTAATACAACTCTTGAGGGAAATATCACATACAGGCCTACAGCATGAATGCATGTTGTGCGGAAATATTTCCAAATGAAAGACATACAGCTGGATGTGATTTATACAGAATAATTGCCTTCGCTTTCAGGGGAATACAGGACTTTATCTGGAACATAATCAATAAAAAAGTGCACTGACTAGATGGCAGCAGATGCCATGGCCATCTGGGTACGAGAGTCAATTAAATTGTCTAATTAATGTTGGTCTTATTGTCAGGCCTGTTGTGCATTGTGGGTAGTAAAATTCTAATAATATAGCAGGGAGGCGTTTATATATTTACATTATTATTGTATAAGGTGCATGTCATTATAGAGCCGTGTGGGACATGGGACAGGTTCCATTACGTATATTATTTCAGTTTAGTAACTACAGTACACACATGGCAAACCCTTTTTTATGATAAAATATGAAAGCTGAAATAATGAAGACATTTGTTAATCTCACGTGAAGGTGTTTACTGAGGTATGTTGTCCTATTTGAACAATCCCAAACACACCCCAGACCTAGGGTTATTTCGTTATTCCCCCCTGTGCTGTCAAACTAGAGTGTGCCGTATATATTTCTTCATGCACACAGTCCGAGAACTTCCAAAGTTTGTGTCTGATAAGACCTGTGCACGTCGACCATGCATGTAGGACACTGAGCTTTCATTAACGGCCCTATATAGGACGGGAGGGCATCAAAATACAGTTTGCAACACAAACTCAGAACTCAAAGCTACAGAGCATTGTGTTGAGAGGAGTTTTTTTTATTTTGGGCTGTAAAGCCAGGCATTGTGACCACTGGCGACTCCACTATAAAGACATAGTTCCATAGTCCCCTGTTTTTTATCAGGGTTGTGCCCTGATGTTTTTCATTAATTAAGCAAATAAATAAACCAACAATCAAAATTAAGACATATTCACATGCAATATGAGCCAAACTTGAGCCAACTGAAGTCGTGGTTTACCTGACAGTGTGGTGAGAGAATCCACTCCTCCATTGTAGGCTGTGAAGTTCTGCTGGGGCTGCTTTGAAGCCCAGAGAATCTGTACATAGCCCGCCACCTGGTAGAAACCACACCGTACCACAGCCGACCATACGCAATTCCCTACAGTCTAATGCCAGCCTCGTCAGGGCCCTCCCAGTCCTCCCAGGGCCCCAAGCGAAGGGCCTGCGCAGCCACACAGACGAGCCCCGGCCCTCTCCTCCGTGCAACACCTCCAGGAACAAGCTCGTCTTCGGCATGGGCAGCCAGAAGGTCGTCACCAGAGCCACGCAAAGGGACACAAGGGTCACGGCGGTCAGGTAATACAACGGAAGCCGGTCCAAAGACACCAGGAGCTGACCCAGCAGGCACACGGCGTAACCCAGCAGAGTGGATTCCCTGGCGTAGTTGGTGACGCGCTGGAAGCGGGACGGCTGCACCACGCTGTAGATGTACGAGAAGTATCCCACCTCCGCCGCCGTGCCGACGCTGTACAGGAAGAAAGCCCATTGGGCCGAGCGCACGCCGGAGCCGACCAGCAGCAGCAAGAAGGACAGGAAGTAGGTGAGCCCCTGGAGGACGATGACCGGCTTGTAGCGCACGGCGTCTGTCACTAGGAAGACCGGAATGAGGAGGAGGAGGTTGGCGTAGGTCCAAACGGGATACACCCGTCTTGTCACCTGCATGGCGGGGAAATGTTATTCCGGGCCTGGTTTTCTGTCTCTCTCATTGATTTGATCATTGTGATTCTCCTTGTATTTACACCCTGTCTTCCTACGTTTGTTATTATTTTTTATTATTGGTCGTATTGTCTACAGCATATCTAGCCCCTTCTGTTATGTTACTTTGTGTTATTTCTCATTTTGCTTGTCTTGCTAATCTGATTCATGCCTAAGCCTCTTGTACTTCTGCTATTGTTATTTTTCCTCATTGCCAAAACCTGCCTTTACCCCATGCATTTGTATTCAAGTAATTGACAGAAATGTTTCTAATTTGACTGCATCCTCTCTGTGTAATGGCTTTTCAGGCCTGGAAAAACTGCAAGGCTATGCTGTAGGTTGATTTGATTCATACCTGAGATTGGTTGTGGGAGGACCTGCATGTTTTTGAAAACTAGAGTATGAAATTATGATGTTTGATCCAAATATTCAAGTAAGTGTAGATGTGTTTAGGTGTGTTACTGTATGAGTAGTGTGTGATATCCTAGTGGAAGGTTTAAGGCTCACAGATGCACACAACACCACTTCAATTAAGTTTTATGTGAGCTCATTAAGCATTAAATTATAAAGATAAATTAGATGCAAACGGCAGAAAAAAACTGAAGCTGTAATTCGAAACATTCCAGAGCACGTCTGTTACCCAGCATTCATACATGTAATGCCTCTGTGATGCTTTTTCAGCACACAAACAGTTTTAAGCCCTTTCATTATTCAGTTATAACAGTAATAACTCACTAACTCATAACACACACACACTTGTAGCGCACCTGTTCAGTGGTGAGATTCTTGTAACTCCCCGTGAGAAAGTCTGTCAAGAAGGGCTCGATGGGCTTCATCATGGAGCAAACAACCGTAGATGCATAGCAGCGCGGTGGGGCCCACGGGAACCTTCACAACCAGGACTACTGCCGCACTTACAGAAGCCCATTGTGTTTCCTATTCTCCCTGGAGAGGTTCTCGGTGTGTCTGGCGGGAGTCTGATTTAAGCGGTTTAATCTGTCGCGATATGGAAGCCCTGAGATAAGGCCAAGGTGAGACCGACTGAATGCATTGTCAGCCAGTGCTGCTGCCAGCACTGTTGTTTTGCAGCTCTGAACTTATCCCTGCTGCTGTGAGCCAGAGAATAACGCCCAGGCTGTGAGTTGAAATATATTGGGATGAAGTGCGAGGAAGCAAGGCCCTGGGGTTTGAGAAACTTAGAATAAATATTGCTTACTTTTCTGTCTTCTTAGGGATACATTCCTCAAATCACATTATTACGGGATTGTGTGTGTGTGGGTGTGTGTGTGTGTATGTGGGGGAGAGCTTATGTGTACTACACATGGAAATATTGCTTTGTATACAAAACAAATCAGTCTTTTTGATATACTGTAATATTACAATAATGTCTCTCATATACAGCAACAGTATACTGCACACACACACACACACACAGCATATGTCTATCTCATTATTCAAAAATGTATATTGTTAAATCATTGCATTATACTGATTTATAGTACTGTATGATCACAGCATAGAGAGGGTCCTGTGCTCTGAAACAAAATGTTTTTGCAATTAAAGAAAAAACAATACAGTAATCAAATCAACATGAACCATTAAAAAAAGAGCTAGGATACATACAATATATGTCTAATGCAACACGAAAGTATAATGCTTTTTATTTTACATTTTATTTATATTATTTTGGATCAGACAGGATAGAATAGCAATAAATTACACTCATGGCATTTTGGGGATCGAGATTCTGGTCTTGCTTTTCTCTAGAACATTCTACATTCTAAGTGTCTGAATTGGCAATATCTTACGGTATGAGAACTGTTTTCAGTGTCATTTCACAGAGATAAAGTTTAGTCTAACCTCAGCTAAGGATCATGGGATATACAGTAAAGGATGTTCAATGAAATACCTGAAATACTCCTAAAGACAGTAGTTCTGGACAGAAGGGCTATATACAGGTACGTGTAGATTGCCAGGTTAATATTTCTTAATTGGGAGCTTTGGGGGCAGTGGATTTAGACCAATTATAGGAATAAAACATTAAAAGATTTGATGAGTATAAGAATTATTACCATAATAATAATAATGAATATTGACCCTAACTTTTACTGTAATGTTACTATATCTGAGGGTGGCCTTTATTCAGAGAGAATATCATTAATATGCTGATATAATTGCAGCATGCCTATTACTTTAATATACTGCAGCATGAAGGCTAGAAAAAAGTAAAAGAAAAAAGTTAAATTCTTGTTGCTTTACCAGGCTGTGTCCACAAGTATACAAGACCTCACTTTTGTCATTTTCAGGCATATGCCCATGAAACAGTATTGCTATATTCTATTTATATATTTATTTTTTTGCAAATTCATTTCCACCTTCCCTCCCTATTCCAGAATATGACGGGCTGAGTGTTGACAGGCCAGGCGGTGGTATTGATTTCCATGCCTGACAGACCACCTCTCCGCAATCTCTGTTTCCTCGCTCTTGCACTCCGTGCCCTCTGGCAAATCGCATGGAGCTGATGCAGTCAGGAGTCTGACTTTGAAACAAATGGCGTGTGTGCATGTGTGCGTGTGTGTGTGCGTGTGTGTGTGCGGTTGGAAGGTTATATTAAGGTGTTGTGTTTGGGAAGCTCAGATAAGCCCAGGTGTGCAATGGTTTGGCTGGCATGGCTTAGCTCCCAGAGAGAGCCAAGGCCGATAAGAAAGGAGAACTGTTGGACCCAGGTTCCTCCCTCCACCTATTCAGCTTTGTTGTTACCACGGTTACAATATCACATAACATTTGCTTCAAACACCGTCATAAAAGCCCTGACACTATAGCAGCTGCTCACACATTGCGCTTATGCACACGCAGCAACACATTTCCGTGTTCCGAGTGTGTATTCTTTAATTCCGTCTGTTCCAACATTAAATCAAATCATTTCAGACTCCCTGCTGATTTGCAAATGCATATAAGCCTTTTATTGGAGGTCAGTAGGTCAGGCTGAATGAAAGTGCTTTGACTGCACCAACCCAGATGTTTGAGAGCTGGCAGAACACACACACACAGAGAGAGAGAGAGAGAGCGAGAGAGAGAGAGAGAGAGAGAGAGAGAGAGTTTGGTGGGCGGGTGGATGATATTGATCTGTTCACAGCTGACTCTTAACTGGGAGACCTGTACTGTAGATTCTTTTCTCATGTTTTCCATTTGGCACAGGCTATAGGATATCAGTTAACTACTGACAGCAGAGGGAGCCCTTGATTCATTGCACAACACCAGCTGGGGGGGGGGGGGTCTTGAGTCAATGCAAAACACCAATACCACTCAGTTACTACATGACACGGGATGCTCACAATGACCGATTTTTGACATTTCTAACAATCTCAGCCGCAGACTTGGGAGAACTGTTGGTAGAGCAGAGTGACTGACACGTCTTGACAGAAATACAGACAAGCAGATACGTCCAAAGCAGCTGTCCATTATGTGTGGCCATCTGCTGCGTCCTGTCTAATTGGTTAATGAGCACTGCAATTGGATAACTGATTTAATTGCCGAATATTTTCCCCCATATGTTTTGAATTTGGCAGTCTAATTTGAGCTCTTTGCAGTTTTCTAGCGATCATTATCAGATGAAGTCTTTGATTGGCTCTGTTCATACCATTATTGGGCAATGTTTCCTGAACGCAAGGTCTAGCTTACTCAAAGTACTGTATTGGAAATACGACTGCATACCCCTCCAACACTGACTAGAATGTGAAATGTGCTGTACATTTCTGCTTCTCCTGTTTGTTCTTTGTAACATTAAATCCAGGGAAGATTTTATGCAATTCACACTGTGAAAAACACTATGTCACTACACCCAGTTCCTGTTTTTGCTGAAAACCCGCCAATAATGTCGTTTAAAAAAAAAAAAGAAGAAATCTCAGCTCATCATGCATTCTTGCACAGCACAGCTTTTAAATGATTTGTTCTGGTAACGGAAGGAACATTCTCTGCATAAATTGGTGGTCTGATAGACCCACTGTTATAGCAATGCAGCCGGCTAATTGCTTACTGTGAAAAGCACAGCAAAATTTACTTTGTAGAAATATCATTGTGCCACAGTGCCTCTGAGATAAAGGGCAGAGACAATAATGGATCTGAAGGGAAAAAAATAATTCTGGAACTGAAATGTCAGTGAATATCGATAAGTCAAAGGCATTGTAGTCTACAGAGGCATGATCACAGCAGTGCTTTAATAAGGCCCACACAGATTGTCAGGGTTTCTTTCTAGCCCAAGAAGTGCAACCCATGAGCAAGGATATAATATTGGTCTTGGGTTAGGAGGGATGGGGGGTGGTCAATTTAATCCCTGTTCTTGTACTCAACCTGGAAATCAATCCGGTTTATATATTTGTCATGTTCTAATCTTGGTCAGAGTATCCACCTACTGCTTTCTAAGTCGTACATCGTAGCTCGAGCAGTTTGACAAGAGCTAATCTGAACCAACTCACAAGCCTTTATACATGGTTCATAACCAACAAACAAATATTTCACAACGTACCTATCAAAAGTCGTGCCTTAAAACTCATTAGAGCGCATTAGGAATGGCTGGGAGGGGCTTGGCTTCAATCAATCAAGGATCCACCGCTGAGCTGATCCCGTAGTGTCACGATGGCTGAGGGGCTCTCAGAGTGATGAGTGGCGGTGTCTTGCAGAGAGACACACGCTCAGTTTGCCGGCTTCCATCACAGAAGATTCCCCGCTCTGACAGTGCGAGAGAAGAGTGTTGAGAGGCAGGTGTGTGGGTAGGTAGGGGTGAAGGGTGAGATATGGCTGTCGCATCAGCACCCTTTTCACATCTTGTCAGAGAGTTGCCCTCTCTCGCCCCAATCCAATATCCAGACCCCCCTCACCTCTCTCCTTCTGCGAAGGGTCTGCTTTTCATTAGTGCCGTGTGTAGGTGTGAGCGCGTGCGCGCGTGTGCGTGATGTGCACGTGTCTGCATATTTGCGTGTGGGCGCATATGAACATGATCCTGCACACGCACACCATTATATATTTTCAGTAATGGCTTCATGCACCCAAACCATCACTCTCGCTCACTGCGACCCCTCTGTTCTTTGCCCTCTCTCCCATCCACTATGGATGAAGGCTCCAGAATATTGGGCATAATAGTGTGTGTGTGTGTGTGTGTGTGTGTGTGGTGGGTGGGTGGGGGGGGGGGGGCTAGTTTTAAAACCTCACAATTAACTGATCAAGTCTGGTCTAATGTAGTTCTGTTACTTTTGCCTCAATAACCTATTACGATGGCAGAAATGAATACGGTAAAGTAACCTACATAGTAACGACCTGTCGTGTCACCCAATGCAGGTACTATTTAGCAACCTGCTAGCGTCTGGTTAGCCGGTCTACTGACTTTTGACACCATTTGCACCGTGAGAGTGAATAGATTCACACCGTGCTGTTAATGATTTTACTAGGAAAAAGGAATATATCAGACAGACGGGTACACAGAGGCAGAATGCGGATATCTCACATTTGAGAAATAATCACAGAGCAATCAGCTTGTGACATTTCATGTCTGCTGGAGGATTTTTCTTTGCCAACGTACTGCTTTGTTTCTGTAGGGCATTTTTTGTGGCAGTGCTAATTTCCCATTAGGTCCAGTATGTTAATGGGAAGCATTTAAAAACACGTCCGGGAAAGATAATCAATGGTGCATTTAAGCTAGCAGACAAAAAGCTGATCTCTGCGCTTGAGTTAGGCATTAATTATTATAATGAAAGCGGAATACATGGCCAATCCCTTTAAGGTCACACAGAGCTTCACAAAGACAGATTTAAATAAAGAAGTGATTAATTTATCGCTAGTCGAAAAGAGAGGTAATGTCAAATGTTAGTTTCTGGTGCCCTTGATTAATATGTTTTACACACATGTGGCATTGGTTCAGGAGAACCTCATATTCTTGGTCTTCTGAAGCAGTAAAAAGTACATAAAACCATCATAGTGTCACAGTAAATGTCTATTTATAATGGCTGGGAAAGCTGTTTGGTGTAATGCTATATTGGAAGGCAAGTCTGCTGGTCTATTACATTGAACTATTACATTGAGTCCAGAAGAATCTAGAATTGTTTTCAAATAAACACATACTGTATATTGAACAGTATTTCGTTGCTAAAAGAGTTACTGTAATCTTGTTGCTGCTCAACTGACATTGAGTAGAAGACACTGTGAACTTCTAAAATGTTAGCTTGAACTTTTACACCATTTATGCTGGTGCTAACAGCTCTGAGCCACGGTACACAGCCCATCCTGGATATTTCCACAGCCTCCTTTTCCATCTTTTCTAATTAATTCTCAACGGAGCATCACACCTGCAGGGGCCGGAGCAACTCTGCTCTCTTGTTTCTGCCTATGGGAGACCGTAATAGATGTTCGCCTATATGAAATGAACTGTCCTAGGTCATAGTGATGGAACACAGCATAGGAGAGAGCGAGACTCGCATGCTGCTAGATGAAGCAGTGGTTCTTGAACTGGGATCAGCAGACGACCGAGAATCTACTGTTTTATTAGTTTATATTCTTTTCAATGTACATTGTTTGGTTTTTCATATGTTGCATAATGGCATCGCCTGCATAATTAGCTAAGCATGGGTTATTTCCCCATGTTGGTAAATGAGCAAAATCGAATTTGAGGGCAACATAAATATTTACAAAAATTTTATAAACAATTTAGAGACAAATGTTGGTACGTTATGAAAGGAAAGCTGGACAACCCATATACCTCCTCGAAAGCACTCAAACACACACACACACACACACACACACACACAGCCCTGTCAAAACTCACCTACACTCACGGCTGCGGCTTGTAATTGCCTCACTAGGCTGGTTACTGAGAGCCAGCCTATTAGGAAAGCATCAGAGTGGAACACAACATTTTCAGTTTCAATTAGATCTATGAGGGCGCACATAATGCACGTGGGATGTTTGGCGCCCTGGAGTGGTGAACCCGTGAATGCAGGGAGGGGAAGAAATGACACCTCTGTTGTCGAGCGTAGCGTACAACGCAGGCAGGCGGCTTGACTGCTTCGCATGCGGCAGGCTGGTATACCGTTTGTCAACAGTAATCTGTTTGTTCATACACATCAAGATATGAGGAAAGGATCCAACCAAGGAATGAGAAAGAGAGGGAAAAGGGAGTGAGCTGGAACATGTGAAAGCGTTCACACCAACATGAAACTGATACGCTTTTGTTTATTAGGTAACGTTCGCAGTTACAGTATATTAGCTCACATACATCACAACAGTTAAAATATGCCATGAATTGGGCATAACAAATTAACTTTTCTATTATTTGGTCCTTGTGAAGGAACCCCATTCCGTCAAGTAACAAGTAAATTTCAGCCAATTATTTCAACACGAGTTAAATGCAGTTATATTTGGTACAATGGCTCAACTTTAATAAGCAACTCCCTGCTAAGCATTAAGCAGAATATCTCTCCCATGGGACTGTAAGCCCGGCAGTAACATTGGTGTTTAGTGCTATCTTCTAAACAAACAGGTGGATAAAGGTTTACATTAAATGACCACACAGAGCTTAATATGTGTACGTTTCAAGCGTTTGGTAGATGCAAAATACATCAGTTTTAGACGTCCAAAATTGAAATGCTTTTGTATAATTACACACATTCATGTACAGTATTTTTTTTAACACAAACATCAATTGCATAAAAAGCAAGAACATACTAATTCCATTTGACGTGTTTTACCTTTCATCTTAGTTTATGGTTGCTGACATTTAATTAAACCCTGGACTGTTGCTGGCATTGCAGTACTTTTGTCATGTGGTGTGGCCTTTCCTTTTTCACCCCACAAGGGGTATAGTTACCACAAATTATCACACACACACTCACTTTTGCTATACGTGCTTACCTGCACTAACGGATACATGTGAGCAGCCGTTACTGTAGTGTTGGACTATACGACGGTTTGAACTCACCGCAGCTGTTGACTCCATCCACACTGCTCTCTTCTTCATTCAGCGATATTCCTCCCTGTTGGCAGAGCGCATCAGCTAGCTGCCAAGCTTCATACCTCTGGCATCACCTCAGCCTGCCATTTAGCTAACTTTGTAGACTTAACAACGCAACCTCTTCCTCAACCCGCTCTGCTCTCCAAGCACTCTGCTTCTCCTGTTCAACCCCAAGTCCCTCAACTCTCTATCTCTCTCGCTCGCTACTGGCTTTCTATATACTCTCTCAGAAATACACGCACAGGCGCACATGCACACACACACACACACACCAAATACATTGTGTGTGCCTCTACCAGCCAGACAGACACAGCTTGAGGATGGCAACTCTAACTAGGACCTGTTTTGGCAAGCCCTGTGTGTGTGCTTGTGCGCATGTGCATTTATGTGTGTGTGTGTGTGTGCATTTATGTGTGTGTGTGTGCATTTATGTGAGAGGTCAGACCAAAGACAAGTGTGGTCATGCGTCCGTCTGAGCAGGAGCAAATGAGACATGAAGGAACAGGCCAGCTTCTCTAACCCCTTCTAGTTACACCCTCCACTTGTGCCAGGAATTTGGCTGTATCCCTCGATGAGACTATGTGCTGGCGCTGTGTCAGACAACTAAAACAGTGAGCGGGGATACTGCCGACATAACCGAACACAATCAAACACGCCGCAGAGATGCTGCTGATAAAATCGGATTCCTTTGCTTGTTTGGGGGACAGCCCATCGTGGACACCCGTAGTTATGTGTACACTGGTGTTATTTGTCTTCATATGTTGTTGTTTGCTCAGGTTGAACATACACGTATAAAGGGAATGGGGTGAGGTGCTGTTTTGTCTCTGAAGTACAGCTGACCTTCTTCTGACCTGCCTGTCTAAGCCCGACTCATTCATTCATCTTCCCCATAGGCTTTGCATTCAATGCCAGGGGATTCAAGGGGCAACAACGTTTGAAGATCAAGACAGAATTTCCAATGGGTTAAACATTAGCTTACTTTGGGCATACCATTAGAACAAGTACATAATTTCTTTCCAAAACTCAAACTATTAAGGCACTACAGAAATGGGCAGTGCACGATTTGTTTGCAGCTGGAAATTTAAAGGACCCTTCATTTTCTTTTCTAGGTGTGTGTTCGGTTGTGTTGTCTGAAGGAACCTGAAAAGGCTGAAGTGGTTTTGTCTACAACCTGAAACAATTTGTAATCATGCGAAGCAGTATACAGTGTGATGCATTCCTATAATTTTAGCTAGACCTACTGAGGTCAACACAATCAAAGCACTTGGTCAATGCTGAGACTTTATGGGTCCAAATTCATCCCACTGGAATGCAAGAAATATGGTGGGAGATTTCTCAGTCATCCAGTCAGTTAGTTTGACTCATCATGGGTCATTCCCAATGCTTTTATAGTGGTATCCATTAGGTTTGGATTGCTGAATGACAGTTTGCATTAACATTTAACCTTTATATTGGTCCACCCTAATTGAGAAGTCCAGATAAAAGGAAACAGATTTAAAGAGCCACTTGAGAGGCCATTGGTACTACATGTATGTAAATAAACAATTACTCTTCAGGAGATCCGAGACAGCTAAAGCACTGCAGGGGCAAATTGTGTTGGTAGAGAGACCTGCGATCCTTCAGGGCCCCCGCAGGAGAGTCAGACAATTACTTTTTTTTTGCCTGTTTAACCCGTTTTGTTAATTGATTTTGTTGTTTAGATGGCGAGTATACGAGGAGGGGTGGTAATTCCCAGTAGTCGTCCGAGACAGCACGGTTTCGATCAACGCTTTCATCGATTGAGTTTTTTATTCCACGTTGTGCAACTACCCTGCACAGTATTATTATCATCACATGTCGTTGTGCTGCCGGGACATACAAAACAAATACGACACGCTTTTTAGGTAAACTCACAAGTGTGACTCATTTGCTGCTATTCTGTTTAAAACCTACAAACAAATAAACACATATTTTACACATACACATTTTCATTAAGATACAGAAATACACCGTGAATAATTTTCACCCAGTTCTTTTGTGGATTTCTGACCCCCACCGAATCTCTGATTCTAGCTAATGTGCAATCACCAACAATTTTACAGCCTCATAAACCCCTATTGACCAGCATGGCATGTGCATTTTTATTACTCATATATTACTGTGCTGGCCCGCTTTTTCACAACACAGGATTGTGCAGGATTTACGCACACGTTTAGCTACCCTTCTAGTTATGCATGGGGCAGACAGTAAAGTAGTCAAGATTATATGCAATAACACAATGTAATGAATAATTGATTCCTGGCTCTTGGCTGAAGGAAGCACAATGTTGCCAGGACAACCGGCAACACTTTTGTGTGTCATAAGGCTGTCTAATTTGCTCTGACCTCATGGTGTCAAGGGCCGTCTGGAGACTTTACCCCCGTGCGGATACATTTATGCACACACATATGCATGCGCACGCACACACACAAACACACACACACCTACAAAACAACCTATGCATAATGTACACACTTGCACTGAACACAAACACAAGCAAGGCAGGCTACCATGTATACACATACATACATACGTCCATATACAGTATACACATATAGAGAGAAAACACCCATAGCCTCTTCCATATGAATTATTGTATGCTAGATATCTTGAGTAGAAGTGAAGTCTTTACCTCCTGCAGACTGAAATGTGTCGCTTACATGCACATACTATTAGGTTTAGTATGCATGTTTGAACAACACTGGACAACCATGCATGACTGGTTTGTGCCCCTTTTAATTATCTCTCCTGTGTTGTCCCCTAGCATTCTTAACCTCTGTTGGCACCTAGCATAACATTACCATTGATCCCCCCCACCCTATAGGAGAATGCTGCAGTCGCCCCAAATATGGTATGGTAGTCTGTTTGAATAATGAAGGCTTGACATTTTTGGTTTATGAGTTATTTGCTATCACAATAGCGTAAGTCTACTTTAAAAAGAAGCTAACTGTTGTCAGGTTAAATTACATTGTGTTAAGATGAATTCCTGTCATGTCACCAATAGATGGAAGTAGCCTAATGCAGCAGTGTGGGTAATGTGGGTAATGTGGGCAATGTGTGGGTACACCCTTCCTATAGTCAGAATAAACACTAGCCTAATATGCATATTGTGATTAGCCAAAAAAGCTCTAAGCATAGCAAACAGTTGTAAAGTTAATGGGTTTGGATGTTCCACTTTGTTACCATCAGTGCACTGTCGACACATCTGGTGAGGCAATCAATACATTTTCAATGTAATGAAATGATCTATAATTAATGTTATAAGCTACACTGTGCTTTCCCAACTAAAAAACGTCTCCATTACCATGCTTAAAGTCTTCATCATTTTTGCTGATTATTCAAAAACTGCACACTATACAGTAAAAGAACCATGAGTTGTAGTACATGGTAGGGTAATTGCCATGTACAACAAACTGCAGTGCATAGTCTGGAGAGATGTCGATCATGTTAGGAGTGGAAACACATGTTTCCAGACAATGCTGACAAGAGGTGTAACCAGCCAGCTATTATCATACAACACCTGTGTGTGTGCGTGTGTGTGTGTGTGTGTTTGGAAACAGGGGTCATTAAACAATTAACATTTCCTCTGTTTTCATGCTTTTGCGTTGCATTTCAGGGCCCAGACATTTTTGGCTATTAATAACAAACGCGCAAGTAAGACAACTTTATTTCAACTGTATAACTTTAATAAATGCATTGTTTTGCTAGGTCTGTTTAGGTCACGTCATCACTTAAAGTGTATTACAACACAAAGATATTTAATAAGACTTTGTATCAAGTATCGATATCCCTCCAATTAAATTTTTCATTAACAAACCAATCAGATTGAAAGACAGCACCTATTGGTTATAAGAAATAGGTATTGCCTGTGATATTGACGGGTGCCCAACAAATGCATGAAATATTTCGCATGCGTTATTAATCTGTGAATGCGTGGCTTTGCACAGTCCATATTTTTATGCATGCACTGGAAATATACTAATAATAACTTCGGAGGCAGGCTGGTCGAGCTGTGGAAACAGCCTTGCTTGACTTGCCTACTCCTTGCCTGTAGGCAGCGTGGCTGTTGTTTTAAAATCTATTTTTTATGTAGGCCTTTGTAGTCTAGGCTACTCATTGAGTAATGTTTTATAGCATAACATGACATATAACTCATTCAGCAAAAAAAAAAACGCTGACTTCTTCTTTGCTGAACCTCTCTCTTCCGCAAGGACCGACGGGCTTGTTTTACTCATACAGTGGGAGCAGTCAGGTCGGTCCGTACAGTGTGAGCACCTTATTAATATTGAGGACTCAACCGTCTGGACAGACGATTTGATCGTACAGTGTGAGGGCTACAATCGGCCTCGATCATTTTCGTCAGAGTGTATTCCCCGCTTTATGTCGCAACACAACATTGAACCTATTGTTCTTTGGTAATCTGTCATATTGCATATGAATATTCTGACAGTGTTTCTCACTTCTCTCAGTGAGCTCACTGGTCTTAAGCAGCGAGTGTAATTAATTTCTGTGTTTAAAGTAATCTATGAGGAATCTAGAGGAGATTGCTGGGACTAGTCTTTGTCTTGCAGTGAATACGTGGCTTTGCACTGAGGACTTTAAAGCTAATGGAATGGATACAGATGGCTGGTCTTACACAGAGGAGCCATTCCTCCGTTTCGCCTATTCACAAATTCTTCTGATTAAAAAGGCAGTTGAAATGGGACCAAGCGAGATGGTATCAGCGTGGTGCTGTTCTTCATGCTTACTATACCAATAATTTAATTGCAGTTGTTCCTGTTCCTGTTAGATGCTTTATTGTAGGCTAATTTATTTGAGATATTTTGCATTTGGTGGCCCTTTAAAATGAAAACCACATGGGAGATAAATAAAAAATACATGAACTGTAAGTGAAGAAGATCTATCAATGCCGAGGGCAGTAGATTTGGAAGAAAGAGTAGAGTAGGAAAGACAAAAGGACAATGCCTAAATTAATCTGCTCGAGGTTCTTTTGTCATTGTGATGTGCTGTGACCATGTAAGAAACCCTCTGTATGAATCACCTAACTTTCAATGGGATTATAAAACACTTTATCTTTTAAGACCCTTAAACGACAAAAAAACAAGACTAATAATTACAATTACGTGATTTGGCAGATGCTTTTATCCAAATGGACAGCAAGTACAACTGAGTAGAGATAAGTATCTTACTCAAGGATGTTTACAGGTGGGGGGCTGTAACCCATAACCTTCCGGCTGGGAGTTAAACCCAAACCACTACTAGTTGTCTCGTGGCTGCTACTGTTGCAATGACCACGCCTCCCAGGTCTCCGTCCTGTCTGAGTATTGTTCCCGTCTCTGCCTCGGTTCAGTGTCACCATTCAAGCCACTTGTCTCTTGGTTTGTCCTGTTCATTGCACCGGTTTACGTGCCTTCCAGCAACAGAAGTGCATGCGCAGTTCAGGCACGAGCGTTAGACTATTTCGCATTATGACATCATGACAATCAATCGTCCAAACTGGCATTATTGACATTGTTAGAAAAAATGTATGTACATAAACACCAAGAGAATATTATTGAGCACCATATGAACCAAGTGTGGCACCTGAAAAAAAATTTGCGCAGCAGTTAAACCGCTAATTAATTTATGAATGGGGTGTGTATTGCTGTTGGTCCTATAGGCCAGGGGTTCCCAACCTTTTTTGGACTACGGACCGGCAGGCATATTTGAAATATCTTCGCGACCCGGTGTTCTG
>JAODTR010024589.1:0-23448 GCA_025399935.1 Amblyopsis rosae
GGGTCCCTTGCTGAAGCTGCTGCCCCCGCGACCCGACTCCGGATAAGCGGATGAAGATGGATGGATGGATGGATGTTCACTGAGTTTTCTTGATACTGAAGGGCAGTTATGGTGTTGGTGCAATGCGTTATCAAACTTTTGATATTGAAAGGTTGCTTTTAGGGTGTTACTGGGGGTGATGATAGGATTTAGAACAATTATGTAGTTACATTGACAACTTTTATCCATGGTATCTTAAAGTTTAGTTTGTAAATAAAATTGATAATGTATAGCATTTAGCAGGTGCTTTAACACAATTAATTACAAAAGTACGTTTGTCAATAGAGACCGTTGTGCACAACCCCGATCCTGTTGGGATAATGACCGCAGCATGTCGTCAGTGTTAATGCTATACACGTTAACACAAGTTATAACAAACATACCAGGACATAATTGCTAGAAGCCACTAATAAAAGTGCCAATTCTATTAACTTCAACTCGAAGACAAAAGGTAGAATACTTTTTGACCACGACAATCTTTATTTTCCATGCATAAACTAATGAAAGATGGTCCGGTCGCGTTAATAGGTTTTCTAGTATGGAACCAGACCAGCTGTGATCCACACGAGGAATATGCTTTCGTTTGTTTGGAAACCACGTGAGGAATTACTTGTCTAGTATTTACAGTATCAATTTTGATACAGTAGATTACGTATTAAAATGTACATTTTTAGACTTATCTAGTGAGAATGTTTTAATTTTATGAAGACGCTAGCACCCGTCTATGGTAGGCATAGTTCAGTCACCAACCAGAGAAGTTGTTCGTGATTGGTTCACCGAATCTACCTGGCCAGTCAATCACATAGTCGCAGATTTCTCTTGACAGGGGAGTTGGCATTTCATTCATACAAGCAGACCAACGGGTTCCAGAGGAACGGAGCAGACTAGTGTTTTTTGGGATTCGTGTTCTTTACCGTAGTTATTTTTAAGATAGCTCTCGTTGCATCTGGTGTGTATCGCTCAAACCATACCTGCAGTAGCTTTAACCCAATAGGGGGCGAAGAATATTCAAATAAGATATTTCACAGGTTGTCCGTTCAGGCCTAGCGAATAGGCTATCCCGTGAAGAGATCGGACGCTAACTGCAGTTGTGTCCAGTTACCGTAACATTTATGCACCTAACTAATGTGTATCTCGAACTGAAACTGCTGTAATGAGATGTAAGTATTTGTAATTTCCGTTCTGTTGAGCTGTTTCAGTGTTAAGCTGAATTTAAATATTGTTCTGCATGCAGCCTTACTAGGATCAATTTGTGTTTTTATCGTGGTGGCGGGGGAGCATGCGTGCCGCGGGGATGAAGAAACACCTAATCCAGGTAGGCTATCCATTTTATCTGAATAATCACCTACTCCGGTAGATTTAACCAAAACCCAATTCCTGAACCAAAATAAAATTCTAACTTGGCCCATAACGTATGGGAAACGTTTATAACAAAAATTGCTATACGTGGGGTTGCTTCGTACTTACGAGATCAGACTGAACTATACATGCGATGTCCATCACATCATTGACTTTAATTGAGAAGTTAAGAACTTTTCCAGCATGTTTTCTGGTCAAACTGTTGAATGCATTTGATTTATATAGGAATGGAGTCATTCATTATATCCTGTTAGACTTCGTGCAATGATCGGGTTTTATAACTTCACATTGGTGAACATGTTACCTAGTTATGTTAAGGTAATGTAGCCTAGATATTATTTAGCCTATTTTATGTATTTTCTGTTTTCCTTTTCATGTGTGGGCTCTTGCTTACGTTATGACCTCCTGATTAGACGTTAGGGCTTTCAGTGGTTTACAAACCAGATATTTGTATATGCTACTGCATACCACAAAGTCGAATCATTAAAAGCTGAGTACGGTACCGTAGCAATGAGTGGTTTTATGAGTTCTTAGAACCCGTAGGCTATACGTAATTTTGACGGAGAATAACCTTTATTTTATTATAGTTATTTCAGGTAAAATAATCTGCAGTAATCCATGCATCTGCAAAATTACGTCCTCTGAATTTATTATAGTGAAAGGGCTATATACGGTTACTAGTGGAATGTAAGACCAAAACAATTCTTAAGTGGATACTTCCCTAGGGTAGTAAAATCCTGGTAAGGCCTAGTTTTGTGTTCTAGGTATGCCATGTCTGAGAGCGTTTTCAGGGTCCCTCTGATCTTTGCTTGTCCACACAAGTTTACTGGAATCAGAGTAGCCTACACATGATGCACACTTTTGTATCGTCAATAATTCAGAGATTGTATTATCTATAGAATATCATTTATTTGCTTTCAATGTTTAATTTGGAATGTATCTTACTACACTAACTGATTTATGATTATATTACATCAGTAGAGTTTGTCTGGCTCAGTACCTTGTATCTAAGCTTGATGTGTTTGATTTTCTTCTCAGCAAACCCCTGCTGTCATTTCCCCTGTCAGCATTGGGGTTTTTGTGTAAGGTATGGTCTTGACAAATATGAGTGTGACTGCACCCGCACTGGCTACTATGGACAAAACTGCACAATCCGTGAGTTATTCTTTGGCATTTTGCGTCTTGTCCTCATTACCTCCAGGAATAATGTATCTGTTAATATTCCTTGAACAATATCTAGTCAGGTTGAGTTCGTTAGGAATTATTAATCCAGTGTGTCGGACGTGTAAAGTAGTGAGACATTGCTGCAATCACAATGCAGTGATTTAAAAAGGAAAAAGTATGTATAATGACTTACATAAACATGTGTGATAGACAAGAAGTGAATAAAGTGCAGGGCTAGTATCATGGCTAGCTTCTCCCCACTGCATCTGAGGTTGTTTCTGTATGGTGGTGGCACCCCTCAGTAATGCAATGAGTGGAATAATAAAGGGCCCATGCTTAGATGAACACTGTAGGGTAGGGAAATGAACAGAAATCATGTCCCCAAGACAGGAAGACTGTAAAAGAGGAGACTATTGAGTAGAGGCACATTTATTTTGCTTGGAAACAAATCTTTATTTACTTGGACTGATCAAATGGGGAATGTATTGTTCAAGTGTTATACAACGATCATGCCTGACATCAAATTGGGAGAGAACTTCATTTTCTTTAATGCTGTCAAACCAGTAGCATTGACAAGGATAACAAACTGAAAATACATTTGTCATTGTTTAGACATAAATGTATATACTTACATGTTGCTGTGTTTGTTGCTCAGCGGAGATGTGGACCACATTCAGACAGCTATTGAAGCCTAGCCCAGATGTGATTCATTACATCCTGACCCACTTCCGTTGGCTCTGGGAGATTATCAACCGAAGCTTCCTACGGGATGTACTGATGCGTTTTGTCCTTACAGGTCCGTTCTGCCTGCTCTTATGTTCTCTTTATCACTTGTTCCTAAAATGAGATGAAAAATCTAAAATACAGATTATCTTTTAAATGTGTTTATTTCTAT
Organism: Amblyopsis rosae; assembly: GCA_025399935.1. Classification (NCBI taxonomy): domain Eukaryota; kingdom Metazoa; phylum Chordata; class Actinopteri; order Percopsiformes; family Amblyopsidae; genus Amblyopsis; species Amblyopsis rosae. The sequence continues at coordinate 3,458 of JAODTR010024589.1, forward strand.
GTGTATAGCTAGAGCCAACTTAATCCCGAGCCCTCCTACATTCAACTCAAAATACGGCTACCTTAGCTGGGAATCTTATTCCAATGTCAGCTATTATACTCGGCTCCTGCCCCCTGTTCCAGAGGACTGTCCTACACCTCTCGGGACCAAAGGTTAGTAATTTGAATTTAGCCTAAACTGAATTTCTGCCTGGAAAACCAATTGTGGTTTAAACCAGCATTTCCAACACGTTTTGGTTTGAAACTCAGAGCGCTGGGCTAAATGGCTGGCACCCAACTTTATTACTTGCCATGTCATGTGCAGATGTAGTTTCAAGTAATTCAGTGATAGTGAAATGCCATGTTTACTGTAAGAAGAATATAAATCTTGTGTATTCGTAGCAGTGGTTGCTTGCATAATTCAGTTATGTACTGTATTTGGACAAATGCGTCATTTGATTATTATGACTGGAACGTTGGTGTGTGTGTGTGGTCCTGGATGTTTCTGCACAGGCAGGGCTGTGCTGCCTGACCCTGAGGTTATAGTTGAGAGGCTGTTCCTGAGAAAGACCTTCAGACCAGATCCCCAGGGCAGCAACCTCATGTTTGCCTTTTTTGCGCAGCATTTCACTCACCAGTTCTTCAAGACTTACAATCGTATGGGGCTGGGCTTTACCAAGGCCTTGGCACATGGGGTTAGTGGTCCTCCCATTTAACAGCTTTCATACAGCGTATTACCATAGCAGTTTGCCACACATGACTGCTTTCTTTCTCCATGTCTGTTCCTGTGAGGAATGCAGGTGGATGCAGGCCACATTTACGGGGGCAGCCTGGCTCGTCAGCTCCACCTGAGGCTTCTAGAAGACGGGAAGCTGAAGTATCAGGTCACCTCGTGTCTAAACATGCCTTGTCTTGTAGTCACTTGTCATTTTGTCATTAACTCAGAGGAGTGGAAAAATGCTAGCAGAACCTATGTCAGATGGATGTTACCGTAATCTTATTTTAGAAGAGGGGTAATTACTAACAATGGACTTTTTGTTGAATGCTTCTGGTAATCATACTGGGATAATGGCAGCGTTTCATGTAGAAATCTTTTTATATTCAAGATTAGTATAAAATATAATTATACAGTACAGTAAAACAAGCTAGACTTGGTGTTCTTTCTCTCAATTCTACAATATTAATTTGAACCATGTCCCATTTCAGTTGATTGATGGTGAGATGTACCCTCCGACTGTGGCCGATGCTCCCGTAAAGATGAATTATCCACCAGGGGTTCCTCCAGAGCATCAGCTCGCTATAGGTCAGGAGGTGTTTGGACTCCTTCCGGGCCTGGGGATGTATGCCACTCTGTGGCTACGCGAGCATAACCGTGTGTGTGACATCTTGAAGGCAGAGCATCCCACCTGGGCCGATGAGCAGCTATTTCAGACGGCACGCCTCATTATCATTGGTCAGTTGGCTAACTGGAAGCCTGACTTGATGTCTTCCTTCAGTGGCTGTCGTGTGTGTGTGTAAGCAATCATGTTTACACAAACAACAATATAATGGGCACACATCTATTATTCTATTTGGCATGTATGTTGATGTGTAGGAGGGGGTTAAATGTTTTAGGCATCTTTGGTTTGGTAGCTGTAGCTGTATATGACTGACATCTATTATAGGTAATCGTGCATGCGTGATAGCCCTTCTTAATTTAGTTTCTTGAAGCAGCCACATATTTAACATGCCGATGGACGTTATTGGTGTAACAATATAATTTCCTGTCTGTGTTGTGTCTATGCTTGTGTTCCCTAGGTGAGACCATCCACATAGTGATAGAAGAGTACGTGCAGCATCTGAGTGGGTACTACCTGCAGCTCAAGTTTGATCCCACCCTGCTGTTCAACTCACCGTTCCAGTATGGGAACCGCATTGCTCTAGAGTTCAGCCAGCTTTACCACTGGCACCCCCTGATGCCTGACAGCTTCCTTATTGACGGAGATGATCTGTCATACCAGCAGTTCATCTTCAATACTTCTGTCCTTACACACTATGGTGTGGAAAAGCTGGTGGATTCCTTCTCACGGCAGGCTGCTGGCCAGGTAACCATGACGACAAAAACATCAAACCGTCAATGTTGTGTTTACACACAGCTAAAGCTTATCTTCACATATCTCAGGCAGGATCATAAATATGCTGCAAATATGTGATCCAGCACTGGTATGCAATGTTTGCAGTGGTGAATGTTGAATAACGTTTAAGAACGATCCAGCTGCTATTTCAATTAGCCTACTTTTAGGGGCTAATGTTTATTTGGTTGAACAACTTCATGGCTCCTGGTATTAATCTAGTAAATATGTACTATGAGCTAATCTTTTGTACACCTACCTATATAATTTATACACCTTTTAACAATATAGGTTTTGTCTACATGTCAAGCTACCATTACTTTTATTGGTAGATGTATTTCAGATTTAGACTGTAAATGTTTATCATTCGTCGACTGCTATTTAGCTGATAGTTTCCTATTAACTTCTTTTCATGGGAGACAGACATCTGTATATTGTGTTGTTGTGCATGTTTAGAGATGCATTTATGAAGTTGTCTTGTTACATTGACATTTTTGTAACTGTTTACAGATTGGGGGGGCGCACAACATCAATGCTGTTGTGACCGGAGTATCTGTAGCTGCCATTAAGGAGTCAAGGCAACTTCGTTTGCAGCCCTTCAATGAGTACAGGAAACGCTTTAACCTTAAGCCATTCACATCTTTTCTTCAACTCACAGGTAATGACTAGTTGAGTGCAGACCATAACTACACATAAAACCCTAATTTGTCTCTGCTCTGTAGAAATTGGCAAATTAACATTGGGCAATAACCTATAAAACAATACGTGTTCAGTTTGGGTGGATTCTTGATTTGTACAGACTTGGAAATGCGCAGATCACTTTAAGTCTTTGAATTGCATAATATCAATAAGAAAGGAACCGCATATTGTTCAGTGCAATGCATTGGCAAGGTATTGCAAAATGCTAACATTCCTGGAGGAGATGTAATGGTAAGATGAACACATGCATAACGCACATGCTTAATGGAGTGTTTTACAGCCTTTTTCTTTAAACACTGACACTGTGGTATCGACCTACGACTAGCTACAAACCAAAAACCATGCAGAGAAACTAGGGATTTTGTGGTAAATAACTTTGATTTGATCAAACTTTCATTTCAATTGAGTGTTTATTTAAGAAAAAAGGCTTGTTACTTTTTGCAGGTGACAAGGAGATAGCACACCAGCTTGAGGAGTTCTATGGGGATATTGATGCTCTTGAATTCTATCCCGGGCTTGTCCTTGAGAAAACGCGGCCAGGTGCCATATTTGGAGAGAGCATGGTTGAGATGGGAGCCCCCTTTTCCTTGAAAGGTCTAATGGGAAACCCCATATGTTCTCCAGAGTACTGGAAGCCTAGCACATTTGGAGGCCAGGTAGGCTTTGATTTGGTAAAGTCGGCCACTCTAAAGAAGCTGGTCTGCCTCAACACCAGGACATGCCCTTATGTAGCATTTGGAGTACCGAGGAATACAGAGGAACCGTCTCAGAAGTCTGATGGCAACGGAGGGAAGAATAATGAGTTGTGACATCTCCACATAGGGAATGCATAGATAAATTCCATATGTGTTTTATAATAAAACTAAAGCACAAACCGTTAATTGTTACAATGAATTTTATGTTTTTCTCCACATCATTTTGCACTTTCATTACTGCCTCGCAGAGGAACAATATTTGTTCTGGCAATAGCTTGTTTTGTGTGGAAACGGATTCACCCAGCTGCTGAGTGAATAGTTCACTGAATAAAATGCTAAAAAGTAAGGAATTAATAACGTGCTCAACAGTTCAGAATAGATGTCACTAGGGCACACGGTTTATTTCAGGCACTTGCATCGTATTCTGGTATTTCAAAGAGCTATATCCTTCTGGGATCAAAGGAATAAAAGTGTCATCCAACTTATATTTTTGGTGTGATTTCCTATCTATTGTACATGATGTTTGATGCCGGTTTTAAGGATTTATTTCTATTTTACAAATTAGACTAGCGGTTCTGCAGTTGTGAGATGAGGAAAGGAAGCATTGCACCAATGAGACTGAAGTAGCCTGCCTAAGAATCTGTTAGGGTTGCTGCTGCGGCACCCAAAATTGGCCCCTAAATGTATTCTTCCCTTGACATGTTAAAATCCAGCATCAGACTATGCTTTTTGGACAAGCAAGCCCTATGTGGTCAAGTAATGGCCTGACCCATCAAATAATGTCTGCTCTTTGTTTCCTTTGCAATAGCCAACAACACCATTGAGAGCTTCTCAGCTTGAAGAGCACACCCCTTGCCATTTTTCTGCTTATGTAATTTAACAGTTTACTTTATTTTTGGCCCAAAACATACAGTAATTCTGGGCTAGCCAAGGCATTCCATGTACTGATGTGCCAAATATCTTAGTTTCTGGTGGAGTATTCAGAAACACCTCTAGTTTGTAGCTCTTTGATTTGTGTATATATGCTGTGGCGAATCTAAGACGGTCAATTTAATGATTGGTATGACATGTCAAGTTGTTGGGGAGGAAAAAAACAACGAATGGTAACAGGAATAATTAAGTTCAGGTAAGACAATTCCACTATTTGCATAATTACATCACTTGGGAAATAACCTATTGAAACATGCATTATGGTAGTATGTCAATGATGTACAAATATAATTTAAAGTCATCACCTGTCATATGACGGGTTCAGTTATGTCTCGTGGAGTAAAACGATCTTTAAGCATGAGTTTGTAATGTAGCCAGAATAAACTGGTGATTTTCGAGACTAGACTGCTAGCATTTTTTGCCTCATGGGGTGATTGATTGTGGAATTTGTGTACTGACACTGTAACAGAAATGTCAAGGATAAGGGCTATACTTTATTTATATATATTATATATTGACTTTCAGAACTAAACATTTCTGACATTTTTATAAACAACAAATATTTAATTTACCTCTATCCTCTGTCCATAAAACAGGACCGACCATAAGTTTTGTAGGCTAGCTAGGCAACTTTATGTATGTAAAGTAAGAGGTATTTCCCAGCATCCCAACCTATCATATGACCTAGCATGTCCAATTTACAATAGGCCTACAGCAGGGAGTGACAGAAAAGATCAAAAGAGTAAAAGTAGATGCATGTGAATCAAATGTCAACTACAGACAACACAAGTAAATGCCTGGACAGGCCAAGGCTGACTGGGTCTCAAGAGGATGTGAATACAAAAATAAAACATGTTTTCTAGGAGTCATAGAATAGTGCCATCTAGCGTCTAAAGGCAACATTGACGTAGTTCGTCCATTGTCATGTGACATATTATAGCCCATTATCTCAAAGGGAATTGAGGGATCATTATTACTATTGCAGTGTGTACGTGACATCTAGCTGACATTGGTTAGATATACATATACAGTAAGATTAAATTAAATAAGATGCAGTAGTTTACCATAATCTAGTACTGTTTAAGTAACAGAGATGTTTGTGGACAATACGCGTTAGCAGCTAACATTAGCGGTAGCGTACCAGGTACGATTTAGCTACAGTAGGTGACCAGGTTTTTTACATTTATTAACTGAGGTATCTTAAATAACTAGTAATATCCATATGTGTCCATCTTGTTAGTACCGGTAATAGAATATACCGTATATCGTTATGTTGAGAATGCATTAGTGGTACCGTTTCGGGGCCTACTGTAGATTATCCATATATTGACTCTGGGTACGGTAGTGTACGGTAGGTGTCCTACTTTTGTGATAAATCCTGTTTGTTTGGTATATTCCACGTACGGTTAAGCTATGGATAATCTATGAGACATAATAATCTGTCTGTTTTAATGTTGTGTCATGGATTACATTGATAATAAATAGATTTTGAGACTTTGTGATTCCTCACCATATGTCCCTTAGGTGAGCGATAGCCATGACTACGATAGATGACAAGATTCTGGGTGAGAAGCTGCAGTACTACTACAGCAGCAGTGAGGAAGAAGGCAGTGACAACGAGGAGGATGAAGGTGAAAACAAGGCCATTCGTAATGCTGATGTGCAGGAGGCAGAGATCGACTACAGCCCAGATGGAACTGCTGTTAATACAGGTATGGTACATGGAACTCAGGAACAAACTATCAAACACGTTTTCTGCAAAATTATTAAATGATCATTCTAAAATATAACTTTTTCTATTATTGATTTAGGATTATGTTTTAATACTAAAATACATGGTTGAATGGTAAATTGTGATTCGTCATAATAAAACCATAAAGGTTGTATCTGCAGTTTGTGTATAGATTAGCTCTCCCCTTGTGGTTGAAATACTAAGGGTTGCTATAACACAATCAAGGGAACTTTTGTTCCAGGTGTGTGTGTGTGTGTGTGTGTGTGTGTGTGTGTGCTGTTTCTTCCCTTTTCCAAAACCCCATAATCTGAACCGTTTCCTCCCAGGACCCAAGGGCGTCATCAACGACTGGAGGAAGTACAAGCAGCTTGAGGTGGAGCAGAGACAGGAGCAGAAGAATGAGATGGAGCGGCTGATCAAGAAGCTGTCCATGACCTGCCGCTCAGACCTGGACCTGGAGAAAGACCAGCAGAAGGACCTGCAGGACAAGATCCAGGGGAAGGTTAGTGTCACTGGAAGGGGGGGAGGAGGAGACAAAATCTAGCTGTTTTAGCTGTCTCGCTTGTGTGTGTGGGGGGGTCTAATTATGTGTTCCCATTAGTGTTTATTTTTTACCTCTAATTACTGTGGTATGTGATTGTTGGCCAAGATGGCTGCCTCCATTAGAGCAGCAGCTTTGACCATACGGCCCGCTTCACAGATCATGTCATGCATGATTTGAATATCAAGCTGTGCTATTTATTATTTCAGCTAAAATAATGTAGGATTAGCCATATGTAGAAATAGTCTTATTATTAAGGAGTGTGTTTCCTACACGCAGTACAACTACTAGGCATAATGAAGGGTTGTTTATGTTAAATTGATGTTAAATCAACTTATTTGAATGTATTGTATAAAAGGACTTTACACTGTGGGAATGACTATTTGAGTCAGGCAATTAGACACTTCTCATTTCCACAATGTGCACATTCTACTCAGTTTCAGGCAATCGTCCATTAATCTCACAGCCATAATGTGCCATGCATGCATGCATGCAACAGCATTGTGTCCTACAGTGGCTCTCCCATGTGTCCCTCTTTGGCAGATGACGCTGCAGGAGTACAGCCTGCTGCAGGAGGAGCAGGACGACCAGGACTTCCTGCAGCAGTACCGCACGCAGCGCATGGAGCAGATGCGGCGGCAGCTGTGCCGCGGCAGGCGCTTCTCGCAGGTGTACGAGCTGGGCAGCGGCCAGGAATTCCTGGAGGCTCTGGACGAGGAGGACCGGAGCACGCTGGTGGTGATCCACATCTACGAGCCGGACGTCCCGGCCTGCGAGCCCATGAGCGGCAGCCTGCTGTGTCTTGCCCAGGAGTACCCGCTGGTCAAGTTCTGCAGCGTGCGCAGCTCGGCCATAAGCACCAGCGCCCTGTTCCGCCGCAGCGCCCTGCCCGCCCTGCTGGTCTACAAAGCGGGTGAGCTCATCGGCAACTTTGTGCGCGTCACAGATCAGCTCGGGGAGGACTTCTTCGCCGTGGATTTGGAGGCCCTGCTCCAAGAATACGGCCTGCTCCCGGACAAGTCGGTCCTGGCGCCCAAGACTGTGCGCAACGGGGCCATCACACAACACACCAAGAGTGACGAGGACTCTGACCTCGACATAGACTAGGAGCCTCTTCTCACATGCTCAGAAAGCACACACCGTTTGCATGGATCACTGGGTCCATTCTATCTACCAAGACCCCTACATAGTAATGAGCAGAGATGCATCACGCAAACAAGCTGGGGAGAAACAATAAAAGCATTCATCACATTATCATTCCATAATAAATATCACAAGAGTAAACAATCATTTTTGAGGACCTTTTGTTATAATGAGGATTATGCAAGTGCTATGTAGGTTTTATGTTTAATTTGTGCTAGTTGTAAATCTATTTATTCTTTGTGTAAAATCATTGTTTGTTTTATGTGGACATAGAGGATTCAGCCTCCTGTCCTGCCCTGTAATTAGTTTTATAACTTTTCTATGTTTGACTGTTTGAAACCTGTTTAGGTAAAATGAGGAAAAATAAATATATTTCCACTTGGTATCTGTTTTGATTTGTTTTCTTGGATATGGACAATGTACTCAAAATGTAAGCCAGACATGGTCAACAAGTTTTAACAGATAATCGTTAATGTATTTTCTTTCTCGGGTCTTTGAGGATCGGTGTTCATAATCAACAGTAAAATACCAATTGATTTCAATACATATTCTATTATATAGATTTTAATGATGCACTGAAGTAATCATGATTTAAATTGGTTTCTAGTTAATTAACCTACTGAACAGAAAATGAATATACTTACCATACCTACAGTACTATCCAGCTACAAGCTTTTTCAGATAATAGAAACACCCACAGCTCCTTTCAGAGTGCTGATTTTATCTAGCATGTGATGTTAATTATCAGAAGACTCTTCTCAATATCCACTATAGTGGATATTCACAAGTGGATATTAGTAAATATCCCTTTTATCCTAAATAAAAGGCTATACAGTAGTAAGACATTTGATTTCTGCACTAATTTGTCATAAAATATGGTCTGAACTTAGTCACTGGTATTTACAAACAGAATGTTCTTAAGATAACAAACAATTATTTCATGTTCTTTTTGAAGGCACCCATTTAAACATTCACAGCAGGTGGAAAATGTAATGGAATCTAAGGATTGAATTACTGGTCAACCCTGCTTTTGCAGCAATAACCTGAAACAAGGATCATTCTTCCTTTAAGAACTGATAAGCTCAGCCATATTAAAGGTCATTACACTGGATGGAGTTCTATTGGGTCATGGTCTGGGCTCTGATCAAGGCACTGCAGTTTACTTTCATGTTAAATTGGTGCAGAGCCAGCATCATGTTATCCTGACATTATTTATTACCTTCATAAACAGGAATTAATTTCCCACCCAACTGTTGGCAAGCTGCCCAGGTCCCTAGGCCGCAAAGCAGCCCCAAATCATGATGTTCCCTCCAACACACGAGAGGATGTTAGACAATATTGTCTTAACGTGTCTAACTGGTTAATCTAGAGATTACTGTGCAAATCAATAATACTTGATTGTAGCTCTGACATCTGTTTTTGTGTGGCATGGTTCATATCAGCAGGTGATAACAAATGGGAGACTCAAAATGTTTGAGTGATTATTGCAAGTAAACTCCATACACCCTTCAATCATGTTCGGCCAGGTTTGTTACAGTATATCCTGTCTCCATAATTTCCATGGAAGTCATTAGCCTCACATACATTTTCCAACCTACTGTCAATGTTTGAATGATTGTATTCCATATCAGGAATACTATACTTTTCATTTATACATAAATTAATTCCAAAGGGTTCATTTATGTTTCTTCCCACTGTATTTATAGCATGAAAAACAGCAGTCATTTATATAGCATTTTTATCCATAGCCTTGGTTCCTTAGAAATGTCATGTTTATTTGGGCCAGCATCCAAGAGAACTAGTTGCCTACTGTCCAAGCAGCCTACAAATATATCTGCAGCATCAGCATTAACCAAGGCAGCACCAATAGCATTAAGGTTCTCTCTGCGTAGATGGGCTTGACTGAAATGAAGGGGTTGTGGCCACAAAGAATATCCCTCAACAGTAAATGGCTGTCAATGTCAGCACTAATGTCTGTGGGGGGAGAACAATATCAGTACAGGTTTACTAGTAACATGTAGTATCCTGAATAATTGAGCATTGTTAGATTTATTAACATAAAACAATTATCTCTGGTTCCCTTGTGATCAGTTTCATTCATGTGATAGGATAGGGACATAATCACAAATGAAAGATGTATAGTAGCCTATATTTAATCTGCATTGCATGTGCTGAATAAACTTCATCAGTTGGTGGCATTGTTTGAATTTATATTCATATTTCATTGGTGTCTTTATACCTACCATGTTCTGACCATTTATAGAAAACATGACATCCTCACTGTGGTCTTCATCCTCTATATCTATTTACATAGGAAAATAACACTTTTTTAAACAATGCCAATATGTGTGTATTATTAAAGCATCATCTCACATCTAGTAAATAAACCACTGCTTGCAGGGGTGGGCAATTATTTTCACTTGGGGGCCACATTGAAAATGTCAGATCTTTGCGGGCCACATTACGTTTTTAACCAACATGCTAAAACATACAAAACAACAAAATAAAACACAAAATAGCTAACTTTGTTAATGCTGTACGGGGCGGGCTAGGTAGAATGTCTCAAAGGGCCACAACCGGGCCCCGGGCCTAACTTTGCCCAGGTCTGGCTTACAGAGAAATAAATAATATATTGTTTGGAAAGAACATTGGTCAATGAACCAAAGACTAACAGGACTATAGCAAAACAGACAGGACACAAACAGGAAATTAAAACAGAAATGGAAAAACAGAAAAGCAAGAGGTGACCTTGTGTTTTCATGTGTACAACATCAAGTATGTATTCCTGTAAGTACCCCCCCAATCCAAAAAAAAAAGACAAATCTGATGTTTGCTTTGGAGACCCATGTGTTTTCAATCTATCAATTTAGGTAATCTTGCAAGTTTAATGTGTAATATACTTAATAACAGTGGCCAACTAGGGTTTGAATCCCTGGTGTGGACTGCCTGGTTACATGCATAAGTAGTATCATGTAAAGACATGCAGTAGCTACCATTTGAGTGATGCCAAAGCATTCGTTTCAATTTGCCGAGGGTTTCAGAGAGGTTCTAGCTGGTCGTGCAGGTGGATATTATCGTCCTGTATGGTATCCTGTAGGTCAAAGCTCTGACTTGGCAGTGCCAGCAGAGCAATGTGCATCAACAAGAGCACTGGCCTCAGACCCTTCAGTGACAGCACACAATCCTCAAATGCAGGTAACAGCTTCCACATATTCAGAAACACAGCAACATGAGTGACACTGGAGTGTATACCATCTGAACTCTATATGGGAGATGACAGCAGTTGTATATTCAAAGTCAGGGTTGGAAAGCTGCCACTGGGAAACTTTAAAAAGATCTATCCATCGTTTCCAAACCAGTGGGCAGTTATTCCCCACAACAAAGGCCTCATCAATTTCAATCTGATACATTGAATCACAAAATATCATGCTTTGAGTTATCAAGATAATTGACACGACAAATGAAATTCTATTTATATTTAAACAGATTAGCTATACATTAATACATAATTACAGTTCATGCACATGAATACAGGCCATCAATACATCAAGGCACTCAAATCTGTGGTTTTTAGTGCAAGATGGTCATGTTAGTCAGATTAAAACATCAACCTTGATTGACTGGAGTGGAAAGTGAAAACCAGTTGCCTCATTACAAAGGCAATAAATACACTTAGAACCAGGCACCTCCATAGAATGTTAGAAGGTACTAGAATGGTCACACCATCGCTTTAGAATTGATCAAGTTTAAGGGAACACCCTTCAAAAATATATTTAATACCTATTGCTTCATTTAAGATTTTTGTGAGACATATTTATTGTGCAAACCTGCTTACTCCTCATCCTTCCACGTTTGCACACAAAATAAAATTGTAAACCAGTAGCTCCATTATTCCCTTAGACAAAATTATTGTAGAAGGCATTTTTTGATTTACAGCCCATAAGAATTGCTTGTACTAGGGCTTTAAAACAGCCAGTGAGCACTATATTTTAAACACTGCCCACAAAAAGCAGCCTGTTCTTATAGAGACTAAACAGTACAAAATGTCTATTTGCTATGAACACCAAAAACATTTTAAAGACTGGAATATGCAATTGTTTCAACTGCTAAAGAAATAAAGTGCAACATGGAGCAAAATATAGGGGTAATACTTATATTTGCCTACGTTACAGTAGCAAAGTCAGTCTGAATCTTGGTGGAGCAGTGTACATTATGAGATAGTCAAAGGTTATGGTCAAGCACAGCAGCATTATATTTGTTTCCACCGTTAATGGCACAGAAAAGTACATTTAATAGTTTACCTGTCAAAAATACCATTTGGACAGCCAATCCAAATCCATAGGCACAGCAGAAAAGACATGACATGATATTGTTATTCCAAACAAATAGAGTTTATTTTAAACCAATTCATTGCTTCATGCAGTCTTGGTAGCCCTGGTCCTCTTCTTCTTCACCACCACGGGCTTCTGGCTCTTCAGGATGGCACTGGCCCGACGCAGAGCGGCCTGAGGAAGCAGCAGCTCGTCAATGATGGCTCTCAAGCTCACACAATGAAACACAGCACTGATCAGGGAGACAGGCTCACCATGCGTAGGTCCTTCCTGTAGTTGTTCTTACTGATGATGTGCCTCAGGCTGCTCAGGGTAGCACGGGAGTTCTTGTTGATAGTGATCTTCTCGTATGAATTGATAGGTTTGCGTTGTCCTGGGGGAGCAGTGTATGTCAGCGTATACCCAGGTAACCAGTCAGACACCATACAATGTAAGGTAAATGTAAAGTTACCATGGCAGAGTGTCATTAAGCTGACACTATAGATACTGAACACTCTTAGCAACTAAATTAACCATGTCAACATATATGATAGACACATACTAAACAATGTTACATTTAACAATATACAAATGTTTAAAAAGTTGGATGTCGACTGCAGGTTCCACCACTAGAAACATACACCTAGCAATCGATCAACACATTTAGTCTTTGTTATTTCATTGGATTATTACATGCGTTTTAATGTTACTACACAATCAGAAGAGGTATCTTACCTGCTCGCTTCTTAAGCACAACAACAATACCCTTGCCGTCAGCTGCAGGCTGCACACCTACGGTCTTCCTGTGCACTAACCCGTTGAATCGGAAGGTGTTCTTCGCCTTCAAGTTGTTCGGTTCCTGTCAATATTAATTACACATGATACATACATGATACAACCTATCAATAACAGTGGTTGGCATTGTCAATGACTCATTGTTTTTATTAGCCTTCTGATTGACTGTTAGTCTGACGTGTCTATAAGGGTATACATGAACGGTCAGAACAGTGCGGCTATGGGTACTTACAGTGCTGTAAGTCTGTCCGTTCCTCTTGATGAGGAAACTGGAGCAGTTCCTAATAATCATCCACTGCAAATGAGACGACATGGCGAACCTGTTTCCAAAGATATATAGAGTAAGTATTAGGGCCAGCGTATGTCCAAGACAGTCGGTAGCAGCATCAATGATTGGAATTCAAATGCGTGTTTCCATAAGCGTACAGTAAAAAGGAGCATTTTGGAAATGACAAAAGGAACACAAAGATGAGAGCCCAAACGTTGCTATAATAAACGCTTAAGTACAATAACTCTGCTTAGGCTAGTTACATCATCTAGTACATTTTAAGTATATTCGATGCTTATGCTACCGGGTACTGTACTATAGCAGCCTAACACCACAACGCGGCCTATCACCGTTATCACGTTCCGGGTTTTATTTCATTTATATTGACATTTTAAGACTATTAATGCTAATGGGTGTACACAGCAGCTTGTAGAACAGCATACACTTACGTGTCTCGACCTATCTCACATACAGTCAATATTAAACTGTTATTTTGACCCGGGGATTAGCACACAAAACGACCACGTTACCTTTCTGCTGAGGAAAAGGATAGGAGAGGGCAAAACTCCTTATTCGCGGAATTTCTGACAGCGTGCATCTAACGTAATGGAAATACAGCGCCCCCTACTGTACCGGGGTGGTAGTCAAAGTTGAATATGTTAGACACCCGCAAGCCACAAAATAAAATATTAAAGAATATTTTATATTATATTATATTATACTGTATCTTGCCTCATGCCAAAGCTCCCCATCCTGTCTAACACATCTGATGACGTGTGTGTTGTGTGTGTATGTCGTGTGTTAACAGGAAGTAGTCTAAGAAGGGGTTGTTGAGCACACAGCTCTGTTGGGCAGTGCTGAGCACCAGTGATGTTTCCTACACCAGGATCCAGCTGCACAGTGCAGTGTTGAGGCCTCTATCCATGAGCCTTATGACAAGCTTGGGGGACATGGTGGTGAATGATGTACTGTACATGACAAACCTCATGAAAACACATTGAAAGCTCTATTCTCCCCCATCAGATTTTGATTGAAGTGTATGCTTTATTTGATATTGGATGCATAATGCATTATCTGTTCGCTTTCTGTAGGCTATTAATTTAGATATGGTATGTATTAGCCTATTTAAACATTAATGCAATTCAAATTAATTATAAATATGTTGATCCATGAAAATAAATTAAAAAAAAGTGAATACGCTGTGTTTTGACAAACCCCGCACGTTGTAGTTTCTATTTTATAATTGTTCACGTTGTTTTTATTTACAATATGTGTGATGCATAACATGATCTGAAAATACAACTGATCTTACGTCATTATTCTGCGCCGTTTGTTTACATTGATAGCAATTTTGCATTCAGCACATCTAGCCAAAATTATTTTGCCTAACTACTGTTATTACGCCTCAGTACTACTGACTTTGAAATAATGTCACAATTTGGTTCGTATCATTTGCATACAGGCCAATGCATTCAGGGTCAGGAACCTTTTATGTGACGTGGATTTGGTAATTTGTTGTAAACTAATGTAAAAATAATATGGATGTCGATGACGATTTGGAGTCAGTTGGTGAGCAGCTGTATAATATGATTTACCCCAAGCAAACAGAGATAGCTGGAAAACTCACAGGTAAAGTGATGAGCTGACGCAGTTGGTTGGTATTTTATTGTTATGTTAGCAAACACGACTGTGGAGTACTGTGCGTTTCAGGCATGTTGCTGGAGCTCCCAGGTTCTGTACTGACCCAAATGTTACAGGATGAGGCCATGTTGACTGAAGCCTTGGATAAAGCCCTCAGAGCGCTACACTTGTTAGACGGCTCCAGGTACAATTATTTATAATAAAACAATACGCTTGCAAATAAAAGCTGTAGGCTAGATGTGTGTGTTTTTCCTCACTTCTTTTTAGTAGCAAGATGCTGAGTAAGGATGAAGATGATGTATCTGTATCATCTGATTCACTGGGTGAGCAACTGTTTGAGCTCATAGATGTCTACAACACAGGCTACTCACATAAAATCACTGGTAAGCTAACTATGGCATTCACTTAAATCTACACTCCATATTTCTATGTGGCTATATTGTTTTCTCAGCTTCAGTAAGCCTACTTCTACGGTACACACATGGACATGTTTGTGCGTGAGCCCACACATGCTAAAAACTATCCATTGATTTACAGGCATGTTACTGGAGCAGCACAAAGAAGCTGTTTTACACCTTTTATCAGAGCCCAACCTCTTGGAAGAACAGGTCAACCAAGCTCTAAAGACACTAAAGGAGTATGTGACCAACTGCCAATTGGAATAAATGAAGCAATACCTCACGTGTTTGTCAGAATTTCTAACATAATTTTCTGCAGATTATTAGTACTTTATTGTATCTGTGATGAAGTTTGCTCTTATTTTATTTTATAGCTTTTGTTGTTCATATTTAAATGTATAATATTAACAATGTGAAGGTGCACAATTTGTGTCTAGAACTAACCATGTTGTTAAAGCCAGCGTTACATAAACCATTGATTTGTTTTGAACCTTACAGGGTGCATGCCTCTGCACTTGAATGCTAAGTGGCTAGCATTGCTCTTTACTCCTAGCACTAAAAGGCACACAACTGCATGATGTTGGGTATAGTTGTGTCTAAAAACATGACTCACAAGCTGGAGAGGACACATCAAGGAGTCTGCCTTTTACATTAACAATTGATATTCTAATGAATTGTGAAACTAGCTTGCTTGTGCTGTTTCTCTCCAGGCTGAATGGGGAGGAGTCAGATGTCAATGACTACTCAGACACAGAAGATATTGAAAACATGGGGGAGAAGCTGTTCTTGTTGGTGCGACGGGTAGACCCAGTAAATGCATCTGACATCACAGGTGAGCCTACGCCAATAAGTCATTATTTCCTGCATTACCATTCAGCCTCACTCAAATCGTTTTTTGCTTTCTGAATGTGTATATAGCCCAAATTTAATATGCACATATTATTATGATATTGTTTAAATCTGCTGGAGGTACTGTAGATTTCAGTTTATAAAGATTATAATGTATGATTTGGGAAATCACCCGAAAACCCACCCTGCTCCCTCCCTGATCCTGACTTGATTGGTCTGCCATAGCAAAGCTACATCAACAAACCTGCTGTAGCTGTGTGCCCATTCATGTGATGGAAATATAGAATAGTCAGGGAATATAGGCCCTTATTGATTGTTGTATGGAGTTGTACGGGGCCGTAGCCACATTCTAAATGAACAAATAGACCACAGACCATTGAGAAGGTATGACAAATGTCAAATTACACTAAATGTATTGCTCTAAAATCCTACCTGTAGCACTTTTTATTGATAAATAAATTAATCAAACTTCAAACTTTGCTTGTCTCTCTAGGCATGCTACTGGAGTTGGAGCCATCTACTCTTTTGCAAATGCTTGTTGACCACAGCATGCTGGAGGTGGCTGTTCATAAAGCACAAGCAGCACTAGAATCCTTTACATAATGCTTTTTACAGGCTGAGAGACAGCCATATCCCTCCCAGAGACAGGCTGACTTGTAAATGCAAGTCTCCCTTCATTGTAGTATGTAGTTCCACATCTATATTATGACATACATACTATGATGCAAATGAAGTTTACTGAATGTCTGTTTATGGAATACCATGTACAGAAGTTCAGTATATGAAAATATGCGTAACAGTAAATTACTGTAAATAAGTTGGTTAAGGCAGTGTCAGTGTAACACATTTCATATGAACTGCTTTAATAGGGTTCATCCAGACCCAGTTTACATGTGGTTTGGTTAGTATCAGATTTCTCTCTTACGATACCATACTTTTGCACAAACCTGAAAGAAACCCAGGTACAGGGTTTACATTGTCATCAGTAATCTACCTCTTTAATTTTGGTTTTGCTTAATCCCTTAAATCCTGAAAGTATTGTTTCATGTTTGGATGGACATAGCATGTTATTGCTGAAAGCAGGACATAAAAACCCAGTTAACTGAGTGCATGCAATCACACTTTGATTGATGTATCTGACCCAAATACACAATTGCAAAATGCATGTTAATGGATACATACTAATTTATAGTGTCCTCACATATTAGGGTGATCTTAATGCTAGAACATGCCGTGATACTGCCCATGTGCACAAAGTCATGTCTATAAATTAAAGTAGGTGTGGTTCATTAGAGCGTTGACAGAAATCCACCCAATTGAACACCTTTGGAATTTACTGGAATGATGACAAGCCCAGCTAAAACGATGGTTACGTATGTAACCGCGTTTCTATGAATTTCGGATGACAATGAAATAGAACCAGTGCCCAACGACACTAATGCTCTTGGGGTTGAATGAAATTAAATCCCTGAAGAAATGCTCTTACATTTAGCGGCAATAGTTAATCCACATTAATGACCATTCTTTTGAAGTCTACTTTTGGTCAGGTAGTGCATTTGTAATTTTTCTTGGAACTAACAGTAAAGGTGCCAAACAATGTCTCCATCTCTTTTGTATCACAAATCAAGTGTTTTTTTTATAATGCTGTGTACACATTGAACAGTTCTTAGCAAAAGGAGATGCACAGGATATTATCCAATAATTATATTCTACAATTATTAGTTTATTGTAATTATAGCACATTTCTCAGTTCACAATGAATAGAACCCACAGCCATACCTTTCAAAGTGCTTAAAGAGCACAAAAAACCTTTAAGATGTTTAATGTAAAAAATTACACAAGGGAATCTACACACTGGAAATTAAAAGTGGGGTTATTTTATTAGTCTACGTATTGTAAGCATAGTATCTGGAACCAAGAGGGATCAAAGGTTTGTATTACAAATTATTCCATCTGCTTGAGAGAGCAAGTATTGTGCAATTAGAGTACAAATTAACTAGTTTTGATACATATATCATTGTACAATCTAGATAAAGGGATATTACATCTGCATAAGCAGAAAGTACAAGTGATCAGAATGTGAGTGATAAATGCATTTAATCAAGAAGAAAAAAAAATATAATCAAATGTTGCTCTTCATACACATTGATAACAGTAGCTCATAAATACAATAATTCACATATACAAATATTTGGATAGATTTATTTCTTTGTGACATTTAAAATGGTGGCATACTCCTGAAGACCAATAATAGTTCTCTAAACAGTGAACCTTGGCAGAGAGGTGGGAAAGTTCACGGGCCTAACTAAACATTGAACCTGGCGCAAATGCAGAGCTGCTGATGTGGGTCGATTTAAATAAATACCTAAAATAATCAACATTCAAAACACCACACAACTCTCAATTGATGAGGATGTGAAACCAGGCATACATTGCTACTGTCAATCCATTCAATTGAAAACAATGCTAGTTCCAGTGAATATGGGAAAGCAGTTGAATGAGTGAATGTAGTATCCAAGAGGTGCCACATACTTTCGCACGCTCGCTCGCTCGTACATACATACACACACACACAACCAATCCAACATGATCACAGCAAAATCTAAAATAAGATCTCAGCAAGTCTGTCAAAGTTCACTGTTCTAAAATGTAATGGGAAGTTTGGTTCTCACTAAATAATATTTATATAAGTATTTATTGTATGCCTGTCGCTATAATCAGCAAAGTACTTATTAAAATAAATACTCAGATGCTGAAGCATTTTAAGCATATTGTTGACAAGATCTTACAGTAGTCCTTTCTGAAAAGCAGAATCCAGTAATAAGCCCTTCAAGTATTACACTGGTTGTAATATACAAGATTTCAGGGATCATTTTGTATTTAAGAAAAAGATTAGAGGGTACATTTGCTGTTTGACAATGTCGATGGGATTCACGTCGATTAAGTGGATTAGGTGCAGGCAAATGGGAGGTTCCCTCAGAGGCAAAGCAACATGTCTATGTGCGTCCAGTCCTCTCTGGCAGTACATTAGTCTCTAGTCTCATGTTCATTTCAGTACTGGGTACTGCCTCTGGCCCCCCAATCGACCAGACCGAAGCCCCCCTCCTGACGGTGCAGTTGTCTGTGGAAAAACACATTTAGGAGACAATCTGAAAGTAGGTTATTTTTATGTCTTTATAACTAACTGCATGTGTATGACACCTCTGGGTCTAAATGCAGAAACTAGGATCATTGTCCTCTGCGCCTCGCTTCATAGCAATATTTTGTCAGCAGGAACATTCCATAAATGTCAATTAACATTTGAATATACTGATACATGAGTGCAACTAAAGTACACTCTTAAGTCAGGACCTTTGGCAATATTAAATTTATGACATGTAGCCATTTCCAACCAAAACATTGTGTCAATATTAACACCAGCACAAAGTTCACTCCCTCCTATTTAGTTCACAGCTCACATTTTAGGGTGCAGTAACTTAATACATCTTTAAGGCCCTTTTCAATATGTTTTTAAAGAGAATTCTACATTACAGGTAATCAACTAAATGTATTAATAACCTGTGCAAACTGGGCGGGGTTATAAAAGGTTATGCCCCCAATGGGCGGTGCTTCCTGGGCAGGGTGATCCTGTGAACAACAAGTAGAGTTACCTTATACAACATAAGATATTACATAGCATAGATGGCTGGCATACACACAGACAGTCAAATGGTAAACAGCAGCCCTATTACATCATTCCCTCCTTTGGGAATTAAATACAACACACACACACATACATATATACATATATATATACATATATATATACATATACATATATACATACATATACATACATATACATATACACATATATATATATATATATATATATATACACATATATACATATACATACATA
>JAODTR010024599.1:0-22456 GCA_025399935.1 Amblyopsis rosae
GACAACACAGCCCTCAGGTTCATGGGGGCACCCAAACCTCTCCACCACGATAAGGTGATGGTTCCCGGAGAGGTCAAATAACTCACATCCGGCCTAAACACATCTTACGACTTACCTGGGTCCCAAAGCCATAGTTTGAGAACTGCTGGGCTAACAGGCACCACACTCCTTCATCTCCCACTTGTCGTCTCTCCCCTCTCGCTCATAGCTCTGAGAGATGAAAATACCTTTTCATCCCAGCCTTCTTCTTCTTTTCCTCTCAGTAGCAGAAGTGCATCCAGCCTGTGGATGGTCTCGTTTCAAGTCCCCCGACACTTCCCTTCAGGCTGCTGTATATTAATCACCCTTAGCGTGAAGATGTTCCGATAAGCCTTCTGACTGCGGCTGAAGGGGAGACGTCTCTAGTCCTCTGTAGAGAGGGAGTGGTGGTGGCAAACTAACACCTTGTCTATAGGCATGAGGACCTGTGTGTGTGTGTGTGTGTGTTAGTGAGACTGTTTCTCTGTATACTGGCAGAGTGCAACACTTTATTCATTCAAGGTGTGTGTGTGGGAGTGCGTATCTACCATATTTTTAAACATGCAGTTGGCTCATTTGCCAGCCAGTTGTCTACTTTTACAAGACATTAAATGTCAATGTAAACATTGCATTTTATTATTCTTCCATTTAAAATACTGAGAGGTAACACTGGGGAGGTAGGAGTGATGCTGGAAACGATGGCAGAAATTGCCTGCCGGCCTAACACAGTGAGATATACCTGTGAGTATACTTGTTTGTGGCAATGTGTTTCAAAGGCTCTGGGTTTCTATACTACTGACTTATTCTGCCTGAGGGGAAAGCTAGCAGAATACAAACGGGTTAACCCTCTCTGATGCATCGTTTGTCAGAAGAGAGAAGACAGATGCAAGTGTGCCAGGAGCCAAGAGGGGCGTGGCTTCTGAACCTGCTCCCCACGCCCCAGTATGGTAGCTGGCACACCTGTGGTTCGTTGAGCAGCAATCAGTGGCCCTTAACGAGCATATCTCAGGAGCAGCTCTGTGCTCAGACATGCATCAACCTTGTGGCTTAATAACTTCTCTACTGGTTGATTTTTAATTACATGTGAGTTGGAGATATAAGTTGGAGTAATGCGGTTTGGGTTCCCTCTATCGTGCTTCTCTGCGTGTGTGCTCTATTCATCCTCCTGAGTCCCCTGATCTATAGGTGAAAGGTCAGAATCATTTTGGGCATGGGCAAAAATCTAAATAGACTTACACAGAGGCTGGGGCTGCATCCTGTGTTCTTTCCTAGTCGATTTTCCTTGACCTTGAGTGAAAACGTCATCAGGTCAAGGAAAGGTAGAAATAAGACAACAGAGGTGCCGAAAGAAACTGACTGCACTACACAAGGATACGTAATTATGTGGGTCTGCCGTGGTGAAACTACAATGTTCCTAAAACCACTGCATGTTGTATATGTATCCATGCTGACACACATGAATGGGTTGTTACCAATCTATGATAATGACCCATTCATTTGAGTCAGGTGTGCAAGCCTACATAGTTCTATGGTTGGAGCAGGGAGACATCTAAAACATGCAGGGCAGGGGGTGCTCAGGACCAGGGTTTGTTTGTTTTTGTTCAGGACACTGATCTAGTGATTTGGAGGAGTCTCTTCTCATCCATATAACACCAAAAAAAGGCACAACAATTGTTATATGTAGCAATATACTGTCAAGTAGTGCTTAGGAAAAACACATCCATGTAAATGATGGTGGGTCATTTACAGTTGGAGTAAAAACCAAGTTGTTTCTGTAATGGTGTCATCAATATTACAATTGCTATACAATAAATATATTTACTGTTTCCTGACACACTGAAACTAATAGGGCCACCATTACATTGAAAATACAAATTTTATACTTAAATTCAGCATGGACCACACACAAAAACCAAGGGTCTCTGGGAAACGGGGCAAGTGTCGTCAATATTTGATAGAGCGAGAGATGTTTGCTACAATGATGATTTGCTCAGTAAAATTCAGCATTGCGAGCTGGAAAGAAAACAGCTTAAACATTTTTAGACATGAATACGAATTTGTATTATTGTATGAAAATAATTATGTAAGCTATGCGAGCTGTTTCCTTTTGTGAATGGCCTAATGATGCATCGCAAGGAATTATGGGATGTCGTTATCTCCTCTCCTTTCATAAAAGATGATCCAGTGTACCCTATGCTACAGGACGTAAGAAAGAAAGCATTTGGTGGTGAAGTGTCCCAGGTCGTTTGTCAAACAGTTGTATATTTAATTAGTCAAAATGGTTGGTGCATATTATCAGGTATAAAACAGTTTGAATTGTACTTTAAAGTTAACAAAAGTTACTATAAGGCAAGTAGCATAAATACATAGAATTATTACCCAAGATACAGCATACCATGACAAGACAAAAGCAGAGGAAAAGAGACAAAGCGCACACCCAGTCAGCTGGTCCAGGGAAACACCACCAAAAAGAAGTCCCACATATCAGAAAAGGGCATGTTTTATACAGGAGAGAACTGGGGGCTGGCACTGTCTATTGTCTAAGTTCTATTGGCTAACTTATGTTAAGGGAAAGTCTCACTCATGCAGGTGAGCTACAGACGTCTTGGCATCGGCCCCCATGCAGTGTGTCCCACACTGGATCTTGGCCATCTGTCAGACTAACAGACCTGAGAGGTAATTGTGTTGGGAGTTTGTGTTTTAAGGAAGTTACGACAAAGGCTTGGCTGGATGCAAGTGGTGGGAAACACCTTAAATGTATATTGGAGGGCGGGATGGCTTGCTGTAAGGTCTAAAGGCTTGTCTGGTCTGAATGCTGCCCCCTGAATGCTGCCCCCCTTTTGGGGGATAGAATACATCAATTAGTCTGCGGAACAAATAGTGGACTTCATGTAGTCTTACTAGAAATCTTCTCTGATATGAAGATAGTACATTGCATAATTCATTAGTAGATATAAGGGCTTATCTTTAATAATAACTCTAATTAATATAGGTCATAAGGTCCAGCCAGCCATTCGAATCCACCACATTGAAGCACCTTCCCTTAATAAGAATATAATTTTAACAGCTGTGAACTTAGATACTTCTGGGTCACTCACTCAGTTAGCGAAGTTTCTAAGCAAAAATTACTTTTCTGATGCAGCCAGGGGCTGAGCATTTCACTGATAGCTGATGTCTAGGCAAGGAGATACCACTGAAGTGCTGTATTGAATTGTTTACTTAGTTTTTTTTCAATTGCATAATGATACATATTGAATAATATATTCCATTAAATCAACTATGAAAAACCATATTGCTTGGTTTAGCCATTAATGATTAGAAAAAAAACACATTGTCTAAAATATATTTTTTTTATTATTAGACTGTTTAGGAACACAACTGGTATGGCACAATGGAAAACAATTTTATATTAAACATAACATCCTGGCAATCAATTCTTCTTATTATTAATTATTAGCTCACCATTTTGCATTGCATTTTTATTGTATAAAATAAGCATCTAGATATTTGACTATTTTACAAATTCCCTAGTAAACCAGTCAAAGGAACACTGAAAGGAAAAGAAAGAAATGAATTAGTCATTACGTCAAATACGTTATTGGCCTTGTTATTCTTATGACCTTGTAGAATTCAAAGGTCGTAGGCAGGAGCACTTCAGTTCAGATGCACATTTTCATCTTTCCTCACGAGTAATCTGATGAAGCTCTGCTGCAACACAATAGACAGTTATTAAGACTTGGCACCACCAATGAATGACCAACGGAAAAGCACATATTAGGAATGCAGTCTTTATTCATGTACGTATATTTGGTTGGTTAGTATTTTGCGGTTTAAATGCAAAGTGTTACTATTAAGTTTAGCGTACAGTACAAATCTGTAAATTAACATTATTGGTGCAGTGCTTACCAACAGTGTTTCCATTGCTGTGATCGGCAGGCTTGTAGGAATGCTGATCTTTTGGCTTTCTCACCTTCGCGTAAATCTCCTCCTGCTTTGCAGGTAGTATCTCTGGAGCTAGACCAGGGGAGCCTGAGAGCCTCAAGGACTCAGCAATAAGCCGTGCCAGCCATTTTGACCAGGTAGATTTGACGGGAACTAGCGGCGGTATTTTTATCTGTGTAAATGTTGCCTTTTTTCCCTCTTTTGTTTCTTCCCCATCTGCCGCTTCCCCGAACACATCGTCTAAAAGGCCGGTTGGGTGGAGCTTCACAGCCCCGAGCTCCTCTTGCGTTACGGCGTGTGTTACGGCACGCGTCAGGAAGGCTGAGGTTTCTGAGTGGCTTCGACGGGGCTGCTTGAGTGTGGGGGCGCGGTCAGTGTTGGCGGCCGGCCCGGGAGCGACGTTGGGGACGGTGACAGACAGGGGGAGCTGCAGAGACAGCCTGGCTGTGCGTGCTCTGCTGGAGTCAGAGCCGAGCTTGGGGCGCATCCTGCAGCCCAGGGGAGAGGGGCCAGTGATCACCCAGGTCTGTGTGCATGTAGGGGACACAAGAGGGGGGCACCCAGGCTGGCGCAGGGGGCTGGGGAACCCAGCGTGTGGGCAGGAGTGGCGTTTGGATGGACAGCGCAATGGGAGGGAGTCCCCGCGCTCAGGTGGCTCCGGTCTCACCGTGTTCTTCTTTACGACAATGACGGGAGAAGCCCCGCCCCCGCTTAGGTCGGCTGACCATCGCCAGCAAGGGTTGCTATGCCGACTGGTGGGTGTGGCCGGGCTGGAGGCAGAGATTGTTGAGAAGGAACGAACTCTGAACTGCTTTCGTAGCTCCACGCTCCCCTGGCTGTCTGCCCTGGAGCCTGTATAGTTAGCACCGGAGCAGCTAGCTCTGGCAGACTTACCGCTCTTCATGGCGGGGATACAGTTGGTATTGCTCGCATCAGTAGCGCTTGTCATCTTGCTAGCAGGGTTAGCATTAAATGGATCTGGATCTTATGTTAGTTGTGGTCTTGGCAGTATGATAATAAACTCTCTGGGGAGGAGAAGAGAAAAATAGGCAGTGTCAGGGCAAGAGGAACAGAAGCCGCCCATCATTGCTTCACTACTTGTTCTGCTCTGTATATTGGTTGGAAATATTATAAGTGTTATGAATTGATGTTTTCAATGGGACTCACACGTAATGCCAAATTTCCACCTCAGTTCATTGTTTATGTTTTGAAACACAACAAAGCCACACCACCGGTGTGGGAGGGCCATGCACTCTTGGAGTTAGAGACCAGAACTATGTAGTTATAATGTTATTATGGTTGGAGCCAGCATGGGAAAGCATATACGTCCGATGGTTATAGCAGGCAGTTTCCCTTTTAAGATGCCGATCACTTGGACATTATAATATGATACTACATACCCTACATAAACATGTTTTATACCACATAGTTTCAGTTTTTGACACTGATATATTCTACAGTTCCTATACACTGACATATAATATACACAGAAACATGCATGTTTTTACATCATGTCTCCATAATTTAATGAATGATAATTATTACTGTACCTGCGGTCTGCTAGACACCAGCTAATATGATGCACCTGTGTTGGTCACATCCAGCCTGCTTTTGATCAATGT
Source organism: Amblyopsis rosae (assembly GCA_025399935.1). NCBI lineage: Eukaryota > Metazoa > Chordata > Actinopteri > Percopsiformes > Amblyopsidae > Amblyopsis > Amblyopsis rosae. The sequence goes on from JAODTR010024599.1 coordinate 5,583, forward strand.
ATTTCACACACACACTCCCACTATGTGTGTATCTCTCTCTCTCTCTCTCTCGCTCTCGCTCTCGCTCGCTTGCTCGCTCCATCCAGTGACCCACCCAGCTCCATCCCAACCACAGCTTCCTCAAACAGAGGTTCTGAAACCATCAAGCGCTCAGTTCTCACACTCCAACAATCATTAACATAACAATATGCAGTGGTACCACCCTATAGTGTTGAGATAAACACCTGGTGGCGTAAAGCCATTTGTCCATTGCAAAAGCAATTTGGTATGAGAAACACATTTTACGTAACATAGATTTTTCATCCTTATACTTTTCTGTTAATTTAATATACACTTATTATACTAAATGTAATCCATACATGCTTTTGACATTCCCCACTGCTAATCTTATGAAAAACATTTACATAATTAGAAACATGTATATAATTTATTATGTGAGAGATTGTTTCTTTGAAGCTTGTCTAATAATAAAACTTTTATGATTGTTGTGTAAGGACATGCATTACAATGCTTTAGATAAAAGCCTTCAATAAATGAAAAAAGAAGGAACTCTCTAAGGCTGTTTCTTGACAGCATTTCAACATATTTGTTGAAATTCAGTCAGTTAGGCAGGGCCTGAAAACCATGCATGTACCATACAGTTTTATGGCTTTGCTTTTCACAATTCTAAAAAGTAGAAACATTTTCTACGTTTGACCCACAACATCAGAACCACTTATTTTCCTACATGAATGTCATTACAAAAACGTGTACTTATAATATAGCACCTTCACCTTGTGAACCCTGTGGGGGGGGGTCCAAACATGTTGAGAACCACTGAAGTAGAAGATACGTCTTACACAAGAATAATTAGTGATGATTATTATATTATATGATGAGTTATGTTGGGTCATGACAATCTTCACAGAATATAGAAATAACTGTCAGGTCAGTGGCAATGGGCAGATATCTGAGTAAAAACATGTATATCTTTGTATCACTCCTGCCAGACGCAGTTTATAGAGAATACAGGCCTGCTAGGATTATCTCTAATCTGACGGTTATTAATGTTGTGGAAAACACTGAATACAGAGAGAAAAATTATGGGAGAAAGGAGAGAGAACCAGAATGGTGGAGAGATTAACCATAGCCCCCATCCCCTTCCACACTGTACAATACACTCAAGTAAGAAATATGTAGTGAGTCATAGTGGACTGATGCAAAATGCGTGTTGTAATGATGGCAGTGAAGAATATGACCCACACAGAACCCAAAGTTCCTGGTTTGTAGTGTATAGGCTAGCTAGGCTGTATGTGGATGTGGACACACACATGAGCAGTTTTGGTATCACACTGCAGCAATGGTTGGTTTTGCTACAGTAAATCCTATCTACCTATACATGTTTGCTGTCGGTTGAGGCAGCTGCGCCTGTGTTGAACTCTGTAATGGAAATGACAGTATTTTTTTACATTGCCATTAGAGGGGTGAATATATATCTGTTTATATATGAAAGTGTCGTACAACCCAAAAAGGTTTCAGCGACCACTGGCGTGCCATTTCAGCAACCGCAAACTGCCCTCGCTTTCCCATAATCCTCCTGTCACATCACTTTCACCTTTGTTCTCTTGTTGTTGTTCTCTATGAGGAGAGTAGCGTGGGCATCCCTCAGCATAAAGTGACCAGTCGTCACCACTCCACTGACCCAAACACGTTTTACCATTCCATTTATATATAGTATTATTGATACTGCACATTCACCTTCTTTACTGGCAAACTCCAGGGTCTCATCACCATGACAACCACTGTAATGCCTTACTGTGACATTGATGGAAAATAAAAGCATGCATGACAGCATATTGAATCGTACTGTACTTTTGGTTTGTAGTAGTGTATTCATGTAGCCTAAACCTACGTTGTTGTTTATCTATCAACCATTATTGTTTTACAATGCATTTTGACCCTCCCTCATTGTGTTATAACACCAACGACATTATTATGGAAATAATAATGATATTTATAGACTGTACTAATAGCCTACAGTATGTTGGTGTGTGTCGCTGTAGAACGGTAGAGACAATTATACATTAAAGTTCGCATAATGGAATGGACCATACGTATAAATTATGTTCTATATTACACTTGGCTAATTAGAAACATAAAAAGAGCCATTCTATGGATCAATACATTTTATTATTTGTTGTCATGACAGCATAACTTCACAATATACAGGGCAGTAGCAATTATTTAAATGTTGGTCATACAGTTTTACTGACTCATATATTATTATTATTATTATTATGATCTGATATTGCTGGTGGTCCATGTTTGTTCTGGTTGTAATGTGTGCTTATATGTGTGTTCTCCTGCCCATGGTGTTGTTTAACCAAGCCACACTGTGCTATAACGGGAAGACGACAGCTTAAAAGGAAGGGGAAGAAAATGGAAAACGTAAATGTACTAAATCTAGTTTGTCTCTCTCCTTCATTTTGCTTCTCCCAACACACTCAAATCTCCCCTCCCTTCATATTTGTCCCCCTGCACTCCCTCCCTCTGCAACTACCCCTCTCCTTCTCTCTCCTTGTCCCTCTCTCCCGCTCTCTCTTTCTCATTTCCACCATGCATGTCCCTGACTCCCCCTCTAATTAACCCCTACCCAACATCTCCAGGCGTGGCTGACAGAGATCCATGAGTATGCCCAGCAAGATGTTGTGGTCATGTTGCTGGGGAACAAGGTGAGCTGGTACTACACGGTGGATGGACGGAGGGATGATAGATAGTATAGAGGGAAAGCATAATCTGGATGGATGGTTGGATATTCATACAGACTGTAGATGTGAGACTGATGAACAGAAGGTTAGATATATATATAGACTGGAGGAGTGGAATAGAGATGGGGAATAGGAGGGTGTTGTAGAGGTGACAGACGGAAGAGAAAGGAAAGCAGATGTCCGGCGGGGGAGAGCGGACTGTCAACTCACTGAGACACAGCTGGAAGACTTTTGAATGCAGCTCACAGAATTTACTGTGTGTAACACCAACTCTCTCCCACTCACTGTCTTGTGTTCTTGCATGGGTCTATACACACTGCCTGATTAACACACACACACACACACACACACACACACATGGGGCTGGCTGCAGAGGAAAGGGAAAAGGCTTTAAGGCAATGCGGTGTGTCCAATCTGTTGTAGGCTGATTCCACACATGACAGAGCAGTGAAGAAAGAGGAAGGAGAGAAATTGGCCAAGGTAAGCTTGTGGCGTGTTGACTGACACGCACGCACACACACACACACACACAGGGTTACTTACTGTAAAGTTAATTTATATATAAATATATACTGTATATATACACAAGGACGTAACTAGCAATAATGCAAACAATGCAACCGCATTGGGGCCTGGCGTCAGTGCACGCGAGCCCTTATTAACGATCAGCTGGGCCCTGGTCAAGCGCCAGATAACCACCATTACTGTTTAAAAGCCAGCTGCCTGTAGATATATATAGTGCTCGATATACAGGCATTTACTGGAATGGTGTCATTCTTGATTGTGTTTACAAAATCTGCTATGCATAAAGCACTCATAGGTTATCTTGCCTCATAGTCACGTTCGTTATACATTTCGATATAGTAACAATTTATGGTCGATTTGATGTTAAAATGTGTGGAGTTGGCAAGTAGAATTCTGGCATCTGATGATGATATGCATAGCAAAATAATTTTACGAGTAGCCTGTTAAATTTTAATAGAGCGGGAAATGCAGCAATGAATCGATTTTGAAACCTAAAATCGGACATAAGAAACGTATAATTAAAGAGGCAGCCGAAAATTTTAAACTACCAAAAATAGGTAATATGTATGTGGCCTGTAAATTTTAGCAAGTGATCCTCTTCCAAAATGACGCGTATTAAAACGTGATCTTAATCTGTCATGGTGCTCCGACGTCAGCTTTCATTGTTGATGTTTGACTTTGGAGATGATAGCCTTGTAAGACAAAGCATCTGTCTTGATATTACCCCTGATCTCCTAAAATGCTTATAGATAGGCTACTCCAGTAAGTTAGTGCAGCGCATTTAGCTGTTGCCGTTTAAATTGGGTTGCATTTATAAACGGCTTGCTTCAAAATAGGCTATTATTGTTAAGGGCCCGCATTCACCGCTCTGAATCGGGGCCTGTTATTGCCTTGTTATGCCATTTTGTGTGTGTGTGTATATATATATATATATATATATATATAATATGTGTGCATATATATATATATGCACACATATTATGTACTACTGTATATATTGTACATACATGCAGTACACAGCCACACATTTATGTACAGTCCACCATTGCAGCCAGGTGTTTCCACCTGGCTTCAACGCAAAACACTCTCACAGTTTAGCCGGCTGCTGATTAGTGTTTGTCATTATGTATTCACGGAGGCACATGTTGTTATTGTTTGGAATAAATGAGGTAAGCTGGCTAACTCAATTTTCCAGCCCACTTCGCTCAGATGAGCTTTGAGAGGCTTGTAGCAGCATGATGAGAGAGATGAGAGGCAGATGCTATTGTTGCTGTCTAGGTAGATACATAGACACACACACACACACACGTACATAAACACATCAAAATCACAAAGGTTTTTAATATCTATTTGCCAAATACATTTGCTCTATTAATCCATTATATCTTAAAGTAAATTAGTTTTTACAAACTAGTAAAGTATCATGCAGTTTATTTGCTAAACAATGTATTTGCCTGTGCAGGAGTTTGATGTTCCCTTCATGGAGACAAGTGCTAAATCTGGTTTGAACGTGGAGTTGGCCTTCACTGCTGTGGCCAGGTGAGTCACAAAGCAGTTTATGCACCAAAAAAAGCATGATAATTTCTCATAAATGAAATTTGAAGTATATAATTAATTATTGTTAATATGCCTATTCAGTGGACATAGTGGTATTGCCTACAGAGCTTTTAAACTTGGCATAATCACAGTTATAATGGATTGCATTGCATTGTTTTAACCGGCAATCACACTACCAGCGATTTCATACCTGGTTGCAGCCAGGCCGCCTTGGTACATGCGTGAGCTAAACAAACTCATGAACAAACTACGTAGATTGTAGATAAACGTATAAACATATGTCCCGGTAACTGAACAAGCAGACATTTTCTCCTCGATTTTCTATCGCCAAGAAGAGGGTTGGGCGTTGCCAACACTCATATACTCTCTGATTGTTTAATTGCTACACCGCATCACTGAACATTTGAATAAAGTTCGATGTTGGTCAATTTTTCAAGTCTCCAAGTCGCTGGCCGCTTTGCCGCTCACTGTCGCCCATAGTCGCCCGGCGCTCATTGAAATTAATGAAGATCTGTCGTTTTGTAGCTGTCTGTGGCTGAAAGTGTGAGTGCAGGGTTACAGTATAATCACAGCTATAATGGATTGCATTGTATTACAGTATAATCACAGCTATAATGGATTGCACTGCTTTGTATTGCAGTATAATCACATAATGGATTGCGTAGTATTACACTATAGTCACAGCTAAAATGGATTGCATTTCATGGTACAGTAATACAATATAATCACAGTTATAACTGACTGAGCAGTGTCTCATGATGGTGTCCATTGAATTGTATTGATTCACTGTGTGTGGTGATACAGATTTGTTATGTAGGACAGTGTTTCATTTACTTTTGTATGGCCACATACCTGACTTGCATGATAGCCTATTCCATATTAAAGTCCAAAACATTGCTCTTGATATATTCTGATGTCTGATATAACCTGTTATTGTCATCTGTCTTCAGTCTTACCTAACCTTCCTATTCTCCATCTTTCTCTCGTCTGTCCATAAACCCAGCCTGTGTCAAACTCTCTCTCTCTCTCTCTCTCTCTCTCTCTCTCTCTCTCTCTCTCTCTCTCTCTCTCTCCCCCCTTCAGAGAGTTAAAACACAGAACCATGAAGGAGTCTGATGAACCAAAGTTCCAGCTGCAGGAATATGTTGACAGAGAGATGAGAACCGCTGGCTGCTGCCACGCATAGATCAGCCTGTGTGTGTGTTTGTCTCTGAGGGGTGTGCACAAGTGTCTATTGTGTTTGCGTGCAGTGTTTGACATTCCAATCAACTGTCCCAATCCACCGTCCTTATGCAACTGTGAATGTTATAGCTTATTTACACAAATGTACACATGCTTACTTACTGTACATGGACACACACACACAGTCATATACAGATACCTGGATATATACATAACAGACTGTATATACATACACAAACACAATATGTATTATTGTTTGTGCTCATTGTGTTGTGTTTTATTGTAATATATGACCAGCTCATGTGCAATATTATGAGAATGTATCTGCTATAAATATTTTAATTCTCAAGGTTACCGGTACTCTATAAAGCTATTCTTTTTTTAAATCCCAAAAGCCTGTGATGTTAAAGCCAAATGTATAATTGTGTAAAGAAAGTTAACTCAAAAGTATCATGAATTATTACATCTCACCAGTGTAATATTAAATAATATGTAATATACAGTATGTTACGTTTATGCAGGGATTGTGGCAAATGTAAATGTTTCTATGTTTTTGTGTTACACCAGGACATACTCATAACCTATTATACTTTTACTCTGTTCTAAGATCAGGAGATAATAATATACTTTATTGCAATAAATTACAGTATATCAATAATATTAATTGTAATGCAGTGCAACAGACAGATTGTTCAGAGTCAATAACATTATGCATGCTTGTATTTTATGCACATAGGAAAGTTAACATTAGTAGAATAGAGCTAAAACCTCTTAGCTTGGCAGAAGTAACCACTGTTGAGTTGTGATATAGAGGCATTTCCTCTCGCGCAAACAGAGGCTATACATACAACACAAATGGGCCTGGAGTGAATTTGTGTAACTAGGCCAGAACCATATAGGAATCTGTTCCACATTTCTTTTGACTTGGGGACTAGAAAATTTAAATATTGTCAATAGGGTACTTTGATGACAGGTTATGTTCATATGTTTAACTGCTGTTTGCTAATTATACATAATAGAAATGCTGATAAAATAGTATTGTAATACCATTACTATTAGTAGCTTACTTGTGAATCTGGGTGTACATCTTTTAAAGTATATGGAAATGTACAATAAAGAATCCCTACAAACAGTATGACTGAGTTTATGACTAGTTAAATTACACATTGTTGCATCTATACCACCACCTTTTGGTCACTATTAGCAATTACATTATATGGCAGAAGTAGACTGCAGTACTACTACAGATCGTATCCATCTCACAACAATATTCTAGCCTTGGCAATGCGTTTGCAATGAATAGTGCTTATTGTGTAACACTTCTGAGAAATAGCCTGTGTTTTTGTTTTGATCAAGTTCAAATTGGTTATCAACAAACTTCTACATATCCATAGCAGTGATATACATATCAACAATTCATGTCTATTATTGTTTCAGAGAACAATGACATGAAAGCATATTCCATGATGAATTTAAAATTTCGCCTATTAAATGTAGCCTATATAAGATAATTGTAAGATTATACAATTAGCTTTAGCTAGATAGCTTTTACAATTAAAATAACCCCACCCTGAACAGTGTTACCTCCACACTTAAAAAAAAGAATGCTGACCCAATGACTTGAACAACTTTTGTTCATCTCCAACCTTCCTATCCTCTCCAAAACACTTGAGAGGGTGGTGGCCTCTCATCTTATTTCAGTTAAATTCCAATAACCTAAAACAATTTCAGTCTGGATTCTGTCCCAAACACAGTCTATAAAATATATTCAAATAGCCTACACATATTAATTAGTTCGGCTATTTAGGCATATTTGGTTAAATTGTATTTCAGACTAAAGGTAAAGCAAGAAACTCCATTGCATTAATTCTAATTATATAGATTACAATAGGCCTAATCTACATATTTTCCTAGTTAGGCCTAAATATAGACAAATGTTTTATATTTTACAATCAGCAACAGCCAGGGTGGCCCTGGCTGCAGTTCAGAGGCTATTTGTAGTCTATAAATATACTGGGCTGTGAGCTCACATTAAATAGTGAGTACCAGACCAGTATTTGTTAAATATGGTTTACGGTAGCACTTTTTAATGTCAAAAAGTAGACATAATGCCACTGACAAGGTAATTGAACAACAGATGGCAGCAGAGACCATTATACGGTTTTTATTCTGTCCTCTGAATGTATATATTTTCTACTAGCCTATTGAAACAACATGTGTGCATCTATTATTTATCTGACAGACACTGCAGACACGTATTCACACAACTTTAAAGAAATAATTTGAAGAATATAAGATTGTTGTCAAGGAGTTGCTAAGGAAGTGAGATGTATAGAGCAAGCAGAGGAGGGTTTTCCGGTTAAAGTTTCCTTTGTGATTCGGAAGTGGTAGTGCTCGCAATGCCAAAGTCGTCTACGATACCTTCATAAACAACAGAACACAGTGACAGGTAAGAACAAATACATCCGTCTACGATAATATCATAATTGTGTGTAAAAGGCAGATAGAGTAGTTTTCGACATCAACCTTTATCTGCGAAATCAACCGCGTGACAGACGGACACTGGTGGTTTTCAACTAGCAAGTGGTACCGTACCGTACACTGGCTAGCGGTAGTTAGCCGTCTGGCACTATGTCTGCACTGCAGTCATGGATGCGAATCACCGTTAAAAGCTAAATTGTATACTAAATTATATACTATTACGATAAACAATTTGAATAATCTGAAACGATGTTACGTCCAGGTTTAAATTTGAATATTTTTTGACGAAAGCGAATTTGACTGGCGTCTTCTTGTCTGCCTTTTGGATGAGTTTCCACCCAGATCAGCTAATAATAGCTTAGCTAGACTGTCTATTTTGGCCAGTGACAGCTGTGTTGTAGGCTACTGCCCTGTGACATCTGTGGAGAGGTCTCCTGCGACTTGGATTTGACTATCCAAATTCGTTTAGTGTTCCGTGCCCTAATTTTCGTTCGGTCTTAGGTCTTACGCAAGACTACGACAGAATTGCTATTAGTACCGTACAGTACATTGTCGTACACCGTGATAAGACACTGAAATATCCATACAAATATTGCTGTTATGTCAAGAGTCCTTTTCCCCACCTCTTTAAAAGGACCATTCAGAAAGATGACCTGCTGAAATGGGAAGACGCCCTTCAAAGATTTAGTTGCAGGTAAATTGATGTTGCACCAAAGGCTATACAACTTCTCTATGTGTGACTGTCTATAAGAGCACCTTTCTGATCATTCAGCAGTTCATATTCTCATAAACTAGTTTATAGGCATGTAAATACTACTGTAGGAATGTATGCATGTTGCGTGTTGCAACACACCCACCTCTGGGCAAGAAAAGAAAATGCAGCCTAGTTTATTAATTTGTAGACTAAAATATATTAACCAAACATGCATAATTGTTTGCTTTGGTCTTATGCTGTTGTGTTTTGTGACACATGATTTGCCTTTTTAAGACATATGCATTATCACAACACTTGGTGTCATGGAATTGTAATAAATGTGAATGTCTTAACTTGGGTTTAGCATTCACAAATGCCATTAGAAAATATATTGGTGGATTTTGTACTCTGATCCAGTTATGCATAATGACAATGTTTTAAAGGTTATCTATAATAGTGTGATACAATGTCACATTCAAAAGGAATTAATTCATTGGGTGTCAGTTATCACTCTACTGAAATTAATTGCTGTATTATTTCCTCTTCATTAAACACTGAGGATGAGATGTCTCGCATTCTAAATAGAAACACTTGCTAGCAGTTGTTTCTGCTTGTAAAACGTGATCTAATATGTGATTTGAAGGGTTATAATGGGATTAGGATAAAAAAAAAAAACCGAACAATTACAACATAACATGTTTTATTATTACCAGCCAATTAAATAAGTGGGAATAGCAGAGGACAGGCAAACAGCTGATTTCATACAATGTCTGCAAACCAAGCGCCTTCAAAAAAGATGAAATTACATTTTGTTTAATTAAAATGAATGATCTTTTTAAAATAGGTCGTGTGTAGGCGGCCAGCCTGTTTCTGGCCTGTTGTACAGTAATAACAGAATCGTGGTGTGCACCCTATGGACAGAAAATACACATTTACCGAGAGAGGGATCTGAAGATGACAGCTCTGCAGCAGGTAGCCAATTTGTAACTTAGTAAACAGCTATTAGTGATTTATTTGCTGTCCGTGATGCTGGGAACATACCGGCCCATCCCTCAGATGAAGTCGCCTGTCAGTCTGGAGAAACGTGTTCAGACTGTTTTTCAAAGTAGACAACGGGAGAACGGCAACAGTTGTTGAAGCACAAAAAAAAGTGCAATTTCTGTTTTAATCTCTAGCCCGCAGCTCTGCATTCTTCTTATTCCAGTTGTGCTCTAGCATGAATGTTGTGTGTGTGTGTGCATGCGCGAGTGCGTTCTATTATTGCTAAAGCGAGTTGCTCATTGTTATGATGCTAGCTGTCAGGCGGGTTGTAGCCTGCAGATGTTCTCCAGCTATACTCTAGCCCACACATTTCTCTTGTCTTGTTCCTCTCCTAACCTCTCCTATTACTTAGAAGAGGTTACTTATGGCACAGAGAATAGTCTCCTGAAGACTACTGTTAGAGGGGGATGGGGTGTTTGGAGAAGAGAGAGGTGCTCATGTTAAACATCAGTAAGTTTCGCTTTCTGCGACACAGCGAAATAGATGGAAGCTCTGTGCCCTTTTATTGACCTTTTAACATTTAAACCTGCACATTGCTAGGAGATCTGATGATGGTCATCCCATGTGTTTGCTGGACTGTAGGTCTCACCGTCACACTGGCAACGCTGGACAAGCAGCAGGGGGCGGAGGCAAGTCCCAGCGGCGGCGTCGCCGTCGCCGGGATGAAGGTCTCCGCCCCCAGCCCACAGAGCGAGACGGTGACCACTGAGCTCCAGGAGCTGTCTCTTCAGCCTGCGTCCAAGCTGCTGCCTCTACGGGAGAGGAAGAACGGTGAGTGAGTCCTCCTGTTCGGACCTCCAGCCAAGCCTCGGCACGCTAACGTCCTGCTTCTGTTGACTCAGAGCGACATCCCACCTCTCTGGGGAAACCCAGACACATATACATTGTAACGTTATCTTACAATGGACATAAAGTAACCATTAATTGGAAGGACTGCAACCCGCATGCAGCCAGTATAAAAATATAAATTGCCTAATTTGGTCTCAGTGGATGTGTTCATTTATATTTAGATGATTTATAAATTAAATCCTGCAACCTTGTTTATCCTCCTTTCTCTACACTTTCACCTTAATATAAAGCCATTGGGCTCGTAGGGAAATTGCATTGTTTTGTGTTCAAACTGAATGCTTTATCGCTGCCCCATCTTTCACACAGATGGAATATTTCCAACATAAATTCCACCAAGCTTAAACCCCCAGTACAAAGGGAAGTCAGACTTGTCTGTGCAGATCCTTTATTTCCCAGAAGACAGCTTATCTCGTCACCACAGGGGACATTCTAAAGGTTTACTTGCCCTAAGATTAGGTGTCAAGGTGGAGCGCATGCCTATTTGTGTGCAGGGGCGAGCTCAGTGAAGCTGAGGAACTCTCGCTCTTCCTAATTTTCCTGCCAAACCAGTGTTGTAGATTACAGGATAACACAATATGACACATGACTGAGAGGACTATTAGGTGCTATGCAGGTTTTCCATGTTTAGCTATATCAAGATGGCTTGTTTGCGGTCTGCCGCCGGTATGCACTGTTCCTGCAGCAATGTGTGTCCACACAGTTCTCATGACTGATTTGCAGTGCGATCAAGCTTGTTTGTTGTGGCCATGAAGCAGCCTAACCTCACGTTGCAGAAGTAGCAAAAAAAATCTACATTTACACAAAAGAATGAAGATGAAGAAAACCAAAATTGCATATATGTGCATCTTTTGAGAAATGAACAGTGTTACCATTTGTTCCCATGAAAATAAATAACGCATTCCCATAGACACATTAAGGGCTTTTAATTTCACATTTTTTAACATGAAGTTTAAGCCGTGAAACGTTGCTGACCTGGGGGCTGTAAACAATGGAAGACTTTGGTTAAAAGCACACTGTGACAATATTTAAACATGCAGTATAAACTATAGCACTGAAGAAAAAAACACACAGATTTTAGAGGCAGATACAAAGAATTTGGCAGCATCTGCAGGAATTTGTTATGGGCCAAGCTCACACACACACACACACACACACACACACACCGTTTTATGTGGCCATTGTTCTTGGGTGGGCGTAGGCCATTCTGTTTTCTGGGACACATTGACTTCACCTGCTGTTGACTTGTCAGACGTGGAAGGTGAGAATGGACCGGTCAATGATTGACTGCATACAGTAGATCACATAAAGGCTAATAGGAACTTGCACAGCAGCTGTACGAACATTACATGAATGTCTAGAACTGTGGGAGCTGTACTGTACTGTCGCCGGCTTAAACAATAATAATTATCAGAAATAACCACATGATGGTGATTAACACACAGAGCCTGGGGCCACCACTCCCAAACTTAAAGAACCGCTGTTCACCATGGCTATGGCTGCAGAGAGGCATGTTGCTGCAAGAGCTAACTTGACGATGCTTTCAGTGCACCAGGGAGACACGCATTGGAGGCCTATTGAGTCCCACATATCTGCTCTCTCCATTACGTAATCTGTAGCTGCAGTTGTGCAAGATGTAAATCGTTTCTGCATCTATCCCTACACGGGATTGTTGCCAACGCTCTCCCAGGAAAGTAACCGATTCAGACAGAATTAACACACAGCTACGAGGACAACTTCAACTAAACAGGGTGAGCAGCAGTTCCCTTAATGACCTTTTACGTTCCCGTCCACGACACCCTGGCGAGGAACGTTCCACAGGGTACTGTATGTAACGCGCTCAAGGCGTCTGCGGCGGCTACCAGGAAGCAGTGGCAGGGTCGGCTGAGGTGGAGGCCACACACCAGCCAGTATTGCAGAACTACTCAGAGTAGAATAAAAGTGAGTGGGGAAAACCGAGACTGGATGGGTGTCAGAGAGAGAGAGAGAGAAGCGTATAAAAAGTATAGACTGTAGGGGACGGACTGGTTGTTCTTCAAGGAACAGTACTGCACACGCCCTCTCTCTTGCCGGGGCGTGCACACACTTGTAGACGGTCACAGCAGGCAGGCACCTGGGTTCAGCCCCGAGCGGGGAAATGTAAAGCTCAGTGGAGCTTGCGGTGTGCCAGTATGGAGGTGAGAGGAGGGCAGGCTTCTCTGACTACTACTGTTCAAGCCAGAGGCCTGTCAATGCCTTTTTGTAACTCTACGCCATTCCGACTGCCTTTTCTCTGGAGCACGGATTGTTAAAGGTTGTGGCCACTGTTCTACAGCATGGTACAGAGGGAGACGACAATTCACTCAGGTACGGTCAAGTCCCACGTGCATTTCTGTTGTGCTCTGTTGCAGAAGGGAGGGTGTTTTTAAATGGCGATTTAGACTGTGTTGTTGTTGCAGTTGTCATTTGACGGGACACTTTCGAGAACATCTGTAAGGGCCGCTGCCAAAGCAGATGTTTTTTTTACTTCTGGAAACTATTCCCTCTGTGGTCCGAAGGGTAAAGCCTGTGGCTTGTAATTCATCTGCTAGGGTTAGGGAAGTAATTATTACGCTGCGACGCACCACGCTGATGCTTCACAGGCACGCTGCTAGAAGAAGACTCAGATCCTATCAACACAGTCCTGCATCACTGCCATAGCTGTCATCACACATTCCCTATTATCTAGCATGCTACTGCGGAGTGAATGGGCCTGTCATAGCTTTTTTTTTTGTTAAATGCTTTGTTTAGCATAGTATCTAATTTGACCAACAGGGTTTTAGAAGAAGATACGTCTTTATTGTCCCCTCGAGGGCAGTTATTTTAGTACACGGGAACAGGAGAACATTTCTGAACTACTGCACACAGAACATTGAATAACAGCACTGTTACTTGCTCAGTGTGTGTGATAATGCTGATGCAAAGCACCCTAGCTGTTAGAAGCAGCCCGGATGAGTCGCCGGCTGCTGTCACAATGCCCACACAGGCCCTGTCTCAGCCATGTCTCGGGCAGAGCTGAGGAGCGGCACCCACTCTTGGCTAGTGGGCTGGCCGTGATGTCAGCGCTGACAGATCGCACTCTTCTGGGGGGAGGAGCTGGCTCTCGGTACCAGGCTGTAGAGCGCAGGCTATGGCTAGAGCGACAGGGGAATGTATGCTGCCCAGGCTTGCTCAGGCAGACTGTATCAACAGAGAGTGAGGGACAGATAAGCAAACGTCTATGCTCAGGCATCACTGTGAAGTGACCCAGTCGGTTCAGGACAGTGTTGTTTTAGAGTGACCCACTGAGCTAGATGAAGCGGAGACTCCTTGACTGCTTGTAGCGCGGGCATCGCCTGAGTCACCGTAGAGGTCTGTGTGCTGGCCTCCCTGGCCTCTTGCCCAATGGATTCACTGCCTGCCTAAACACAGGGCCTCTCCTGACTCTCGTTGCAGTAAACAAGCTGTGCTCCCGCTGGCTTGGCGACGTGGGGCTGGTGGGGCTGCTGTGAACCCCCCTGAATTGAGAACCTTTTATAGAGAACAGGCTCGCAGAGGTTACGGTGGACAAGATAACAGTGGGGGAGGGGGGGCTGGGATCTGACTTCACTGGGTATAGGGAGGTGGAAGAAGTGTGGGGACTGAAACCAGCCTGAGGCCGACATTCCATTCACCCTGTGGGAGGGGTACAGGAATCAGCTGGACCTGATCACCTTTCTGACCCCCAGCTCACCCTCTGATAGGAGCGATGGAGATAGTTTTATAAAAAAGCACACACAAATAATCAGTTTTTCTGTCCAGAAGACAGAAAACGCCGTTGACATTCTAGAATAATCCCAGTCCGCGGTGAACATTCGTTGCTGGTACTGTTATATAATAGTATGGGAGGCTGCCAGTGGTAGAGGCCCACTGCCGTGTGTCTGTGTGTGGGTAGCGGTGAGCCTGATAAATAGAGAAACACAATAAAAATAACAAAAAAATGTGGAAACCAACCAACCGCAAAAAATAGACATTAAAAAGGTCAGTGAATAGAAGGAAGAAGGAACCCGTCTGTTTGTTGATACTGCAATCACACCTCTATATGTTTATCTGATGTCCTTCGTTTTCCCCATTAGAGACACTGCCCCGTTTTTCTTGTTATTCAAATGTATTCAATTAGTGCAAAATAATAATAAAATAACATTCTCTCACATACACAAAATTAAGTATCTATCTGGTGGTGACTCACTGGGTTTGCTCTGCGTGTGTGTGTGTTGTACCAAATGGTAATTGATAAACGTAGTGGTCATCAAGTCCTTCTCCTGTTATTTGCTTATGATGACAGAGACATCAAGCTATGCTACACCCAGAAGGAAACCCGCCCTGATAAGAAGTTGGTGCATAAGGGCCACTTACAACCTATTGTCTTTCAGAACTTTAGTGTTAACACACACTTGTTCCAAAACACCAGATGGATGAATGGAGCGCTGGTCCCTATTTTGACGTGCATCTATAGCTACAGTAGCGATTGTTAAACCTGACGTTGTCCAAAGTTGAAAATGTTTTAACATACCACGTCGTGTTATAAACACGTTGCTCACAGTTCCTGCGGCTGCATTAACAGCCAGACACGACACAGCGGTTCGCGAGACACGTGTTTACATTGACAACTGAAAAGTAGCGCTAACGGAACATAAAAGCTTGTGCTGTGTGTACCCAGCCTTAGGGAGCACTTTGGCAATGTCATTCATCCACCTGAGAGGTATGGCATCTAAGTTGCTAATTAAACATCATCATTATAACACAGGTGTGCTTTGGACTGGTCACAGTTAAAGGTAAAATCGGCTATTGCAAGCTACACGTAAGCTAATACACTTTTTGTCAAATTCAGCAAATATCTTCTAGCATTTCGCTAGCTTTCCGTTCTCTGTGTGTGTTGAAAAAATAATCTGATACTTCTACACAGCCCTGGCTCCGTAAATAGGAACATAAACGAAGTGGCGAACACTGCTCGTATCAACAAAGCCGTAGCACTACACTTTGCTTCGCAATGCATTTTGACGTGCGATCGGCTGCCATGAAGGACCCCGGAGCGATGCCGTTTGGATTTGAGCTTGAAGTTTTCAAGAATGACTGACCATGCCTTTTTTAAAGGCCTCTCTAAAGAGCCCTTTTAAATCTCTAAATGGAAGTTGTAGTCAGCCTGAGCTCTAATGAAAGTCACCAGATGACATCTCGGGACATTCAGCCCTGTAGGCCTAGTAAGTTGGGCAGGGTTTTAAGAGGCTTTTAGGTTGGTCATCTAATGATTTGACATTGTTTTTATTAGTTCTCATATAGTATAAGAACCGCTGGTGCAGTGGTTTTCATTGTAGGTGGTAGTGGCTTTTTAAAAGCCATCTCCGGTGTATACGCAAGGTATTGTGCACTTTTGTGTCATTAGATAATATCCTCTTGCTGGGGGAAAACGGATGCTTTACAGATGCTGTGCTCTTTCTTTCAACCCTTAATTGTTCTGCTTTCATTCCTCACTCTCTGACATGCTAATTAGCTCCGGCTGTCTGTGTATACTGTACATCTGTCTATGCAGCCTCTGTTGCCTGTAACTGAATTGGATTACTGAATTAATACCTGAATTGACGGAATTAGCTGTGTGTTTTCATCCAAGAGAAGGACTTTGCTACTCTGTTGTTCTGTAAAGCAGGACACACATGCTTAGGTGGTTAAGCTAAAAATGTTTCCAGATGTTCTTATGTAAGTGAGTCAGAATATGATAACTAGCACAGCTGGATGTGGGGGGGGGGGGGGGGGGGGGGGGGGGGGGG